>JAUNZO010002608.1:0-21949 GCA_031894775.1 Chloris gayana
ATGTTGGCATCTCTTAAGGTCACGCGGAAAGAAACACGTGACCGCGGGAGAGCCAAGGGTTTAAGTCACTTGCACTATTTAACCAAATAATCCACATCCAAGTACAAGTACTAGATATGTATTATAAGGTGGGTCATGAATATCCGCAAGCGGACGGATAACCCGTTGTAGCATTTCACCCGAGAGTATTCAAGGGTATCGTATTTATATTTTCCCAAAGGAAGACATGGTTGATAAGAGTACTTATGCTCATGGTGTTACAAAAGAGTGATGAAGTAATCACATTCCAATGCAGGGGTTAGGAGCAATAAATTGAGGATAGTGTGACACACACCAAGGCAATGCATTCTCTAATAAAAGGGATAGAGGCAATCCTAGATAAAGCTAAACTAGACTAGCAGACCACTACTCCTAATGATACAACATTCATATGAGTGCGCAGCTTCTACCTAACATCCAAGATCATGCAAGCGCAAGCAAGCGTCTAATGCCTAGGCATCATCGGGAGATCCGTCTTACGCGAGGTCCGCCTCGCGACTCCGGCCTTTTAGACTCCTATGCCATGCCCGAACGTGGAGGATTACTTTGGATGACAAGGCTGTCACTTCTTGTCACCTACCTCTACAAACCGTGGGACACGAAGCACATTCAAAGGTGGGTAGATAACCCCAAGCACCATGCCGGCTGCCACTAACCACAACTCTAGATCCCTCGAGGCACCCCAATCCTACGGATCGACATGGTGGCAAATCTAGAGCACCCTTGCGGGACGATGAACCCGAAACCTATTCATAAGAACACTAGTCTAACTAGCATAAGCCGATGAAAGGATCAAAGCTAGCACTAAGTCATGTAAAGGCGTTCGCCGCTCAAGAATGAGCGACGAACGGCAATCAACCAAGTAAGATCAAGAGTAATCGATGATCAAGTATGAACGAACGAAGAACATTCGATATGTGTTCATCTTCTATTAATGAAGAACGAAGAACGAACGATGAACTCATATGAACGAACGATGAACGATCAAGCAAGATCATGACTACTCCGTCAAGCTCATGACAATGATATAAACGAAAGTATTCCATATATAAAAGATCAAGTCTTACAAAGAGAGGATACAAGAGCTATACCCAATTCTCCACAAGACCTTGGGAGCAATGAGGCAGCCCACTACTAAGCCTAGCACTACCTAGAAAGCCTCTAAACTTCTAATGTGAGGAGAGAATGATCCTTGTGTTGTTGTGTGTGTTAAGGAGGGGGGGTACCCCTCCTTATATAGGCTTGAAAGGTCGGCTCCCGGAGGCGGTTTCGTAGGTCGGTGGCATTTAATGCGCGTGGAACCGACCTCCGCAGGCGGTGGGCAAACCGCCGCAGAAAAGTGGGCCGTGGGGGCCACCATCCCGGTTCGGCCGAACCACCCCGGTGGGTTCGGCCGAACCGGTCCCGGCCCCTCCCGGGCCGGGCTTTGGCAGTTGGCTCCCCCACCGGATGTTGGTCTTTGATCCAGGTGCTTGTGGCCTTCTTTGTGTTGTATTTCGTGGTCATTGGCCTTTTATCTTGGAGTTGATTCCCGCGGCGAAGTGGAAGTTTTGTAAAAGTGTTGATTTGTCGCCTCGGGGCCCGGAATTCATCATTATCCACCCGCACACTAAAAATCTAGAGGTACAAGTGGAACTAGGTTATTTCTAAGTAAAATGCGTGTAAGACATGCCTAATCCTTCTCATTTATTTGACTAATTGACGGTCGAAATTGGTCGTAACGACCGTCAACAAGTCCCCCTAAGCTTACCCCTTGCTCGTCCCGAGCAAGTAGTAGAACTTTAGGTTGTTGATCAGGAGTTGCTATAATGCCTACTTCTCAAAGGTACCAAGTGTATAACAAAGATACTCATCCTTGAGTTGAATAAGTTGGCAATGGTAACTCACCCTTCCCCTTAGTCCTCATGGGGCTTTGTGCTTTTCACTTTACCTTGGGCGGTTGAGAGAGAGAACGGTGTATAGAGCATTTATTTTCTCTTCCCTTGTCTTGCTTTTTATTCTCCGGAAGTTTTCAAAGGATTTTTTTTTTCAAGTAAAACCACGTTCCACAAGTGATACTCTCGAATCGCTCTAGTGGTGTTTGTATTCCTCACCAAGGCATGTGTATTGCCTCATCCTACATCTAATAGGCTTTTGTGGAGCTCAAGGTAGGATATGAAATGAGGCATACTTGCATTCATATTTTGCAAAACCAAAAGAGTGGATCCATGGAGATAGCAAGTCATACAATCGTAGATCAAGATGTGCAAGTGTGAAAATGATGGTGGTGGTGTATGTGACTACTCCTCTTTTTGTTTCACCTCTTTTTATTTTGGATTTTGGGCATGGCTATCTTTTCTTCTTTCTTTTTCCATGCTCGAAATGAGAGCAGCTTTTTTTTTTTTTTTTTTTTTTCTTTTTCTCATGCTCATCTTTTGTGAGCCTTATTTTCTTTTTCTTTTGCATAGCCATGCCTTCTTTTGATATTTTAAGAGAGGTGATAAAATGTGAGGAGTGTCTTTATTTTGGTGGATGGCATGACATGTTGCTAACTTCCGGTGTAGAAGTGTAGCATATGAGGTGGAATGTGTACGTGATCTTGATCATGAGAGTATGAAAAGCATCTCACTAGGGTCACACAATTTTGATAAAGCTCAATGAAGTAACAAGTAGCAAATGAGTAAGGTTTTCAAAGGAAATTTGCATATGGCTTTGGTAGGAATTTATCATCACTTGGGAACTTATAGATTTCGCAATTTTTGGGAACAAAATTCCGGAGATTTCAAGTTCAACTTAGGACAAGATCATAGCAGCTCTTTTTACCATATCATCATCTCACAACAACTTAGGTGCAGCTCAAGCATGTGCAGCCCACAAGTTTCAGGTTCTAAGCAAGTTTTGCCAGCCAACAAACTCAAAACTAGGAGAGTTCTAAATTATAAACTAGGCACATGAGAGAAATAAAACAGAGCAACTATTCATCATCTCAACATAGAAAGACTAGCAACATACTTGCAGCGCATAAAAGGAAACTAAGCTACTTCTTTTTGTTCTTTTTAGTTTTATCATTTTTATTTTGTTTTTCATATGAGAGGCAAGAACAAGCAAAAACAGGAGACAATAAAGGATACAAGTTGCGATACATGATACCTTAGCGAGGGGTGCTGCCCCCCCAAGCTTGTTCTTGCTCATGGGTTTGGTGGAATGAACCCCATGTGACGGAAGTAAGCCAAAAGATCGGCTCGTTGTTGCTCCGTCATGTTGGTGAGGGCGGTGAGCTGGGTGTCGGTGCGCTCTTGCCATTGATGAGTTTGCAAGATGTGTTGGTTGAGCGCATACTCGGTGTCTTCCGCCGTGGTTTGGAGTCTTCCCATTTGTGAGGAGAGGTTGTTCATCTCCTGCTCAAAGTTGTAGCCTTGGGCTGATCCGGAGTCGGTGGAGTGTTCCTCCCATTGTTGTTGTGGAGAAAACAGCCCCGGGCCATATCCCGGAGTTTGCCACGCCGATCCCCCGGCCATGTGAGGTGGCGGGGCTGGGTACCCACCGGGAGAAAGCCCGGGGTGGCTGTACCCCGGCCCGCCATGAGCCGTGGGCTGCGGTGTGGGCATCTCGGAGGTAGATGGCTGTTCCGATCTGTGCGCCCCTGCGAGAAGATACACTCCTGCGAGACCGCTCCGCTTCTTGGAGCTCAATGGTTAGATTTTTGAGAGTATACAAACGAAGGTCCGGGTTAGGTAACCGAAACTCGTTTGTATATCCCACAAAATAATATATGAGGGAATCGTTCGGACCATTCTTAAGAGAGTGACCTTGAATAAGATAATCTTTATTTATAAGAGAGCGAGGTGTAGCAAGGTATTCAACATTAGCATCATGTAAAGCTCCCACCCGCATGGCAATTCGTGTCACTAAAGAGGTACATTCAATTGGTCCTATCGTCCCAAGATTTTCTATCCATTGGCGAATCATGGCTTTCACGGGAGCAATCTTAATTTTATCAACCGCAGCAAAAAGAATTTTTAGCTCATCCTCGCAAGCACACCCGAATATCACTCCTTGGAAAAAGAGTGATAGCAATCCACATGTGCATAAAACGCAAGGTAGGATGATGGATGTGATTAGTTCTAGGTCGCACGCAACTAGGAAGACCCGTAATCCTCTCCCAAAAAGCATGCTTTGAAAACCGAGGAAGGGCACCATCCAAGTCGGTATTGCAGCGAGTATTAAAGCCAAGAAGAGTGCTAAGTTCTTTCCAAGTCAAACGGTAGGATTCACGGAAAAACCGAAAAGAAATTCCTTCATCTACCGTTCGTAGGGTGCATAAAAACTGAAGTGTAAGCAAGCGGGAACCCGGCTCATCTACACTAGCAAAATCTGTCCACCCTAAGGCTTTAAATACTTGAGCAAATTCAGCATCCATACCTATTTTGTGCAGCAGCTCCGTGTCAAATGCTCGCGTAGGAGCAAAGAGGCGGTGTTGGAGAAGCGTGTAGGTGTGCGCCTCGTACTCGCCCACTAAGTCGAGGTCGGTGTCGGTGAGGAGACGATGCTCGATGTTGCCCTCTTGCCCTTCTTCCTCGACTTGTGGTGGTGAACTTGGCGGTGACTCGACTACGGGGCGTGCGCGGGTGCTTCGACGTGAAGAGCTTGAACTTGAGCGTGAGCTCAAGGACCTCTTGATCGACCCGAACAGCTTCTTGGCACCGGTCATGGCTGCACACAAAGAGAGCAAGAACACAAGAACAACAACTCCGAACGGGTTATGTGAGGGAAAAATCAAATTGGCGACACCGTCGGTTGTTCATGTGAGCAAGAAATCGCAACTCGAGAAAACCAAACAAAAACAAATCAAACCAAAAACTAGAAAGCACACCAAGAACAAAAGATTTCTGCAGAATTTTTAGGCAATGAGCAAGTGAGGGCAATGGAAAACTTGAGAGCAATGAGAATGAAGTGAGTGAGGAGTGGAAATGATAGTGTGAGAGGGGGAGAGAGTTCTGGCCCGGCCACCTCTACTTATAGCTCACGAAGTAGCCGTTTTTGAACGTTAGGAGGGGCATATGACCGTTGGAAAAAAAGACAGACCGAGCAACGGTCATAGCAGCTCGGCCGAACCAAGGAGGTGGGTTCGGCCGGCCTGCCGTGGGTCCCTCTTGCTCCCCCTTTTGGCCCATAGCCCCCACCGGCCAAATGATCATTGACCATGGTTGCTACGTCCGTATATTCCTCGTAAATATTTGCTCAATAAGAAATCCAAAGAAAGTTGCCTCAAATTCAACTTTATTCGAAAAATCAAATCTCGAGAAAAAGTGTTGGAGAAAATTCCAACATGCAAAATTGTTTTTGGGTTTTGTATAAGGATACAAGGGTTGTCCAAAAGTTTCAAACAAAAGTAGGAAAATTTGGACGTAAAAGGATTTTGGTTTTCAAATTTTATATGCATGGTGAGTGAAAAAAAAATCGAATATGCTGGCGGAAAATCCAAATAAATGAAATGAAAATTTTCTTGTGATAAAATAGAGTATGCAGGGAGGTTTTTAAATGCATGTGGTGGAAAACAAAATCAAAAAGAAATCGAAAGATAATACCGATTTATCCCTGTCGGCCAGGGCTTCGCCATTTTAAGTCCGGCGAGCGAGGACTTCTCCATTTCTTTTCATCCTTGTGGTGCAGTGCCCTTTCCCCGGAGAGGAGGATGAAGATGGCTGCACCTTCTTCACTTGCCACACTTGGTTGGGCTTTGTTGATGTAGGTGGCTTTGTGTCTTGAAGGACCGGCTTCTTGGCCCATAATCCCGGCCTTGCCGTTGCGTGCTTCTTGGGTTGGTACCATGACGGATTCTCAATTTTGTCAAGTTGCTTCCAAAAGGCGACGAGACTATCCGTCTTTCTTGGTGTCACTTCAACTTCACGGATGTTTGAGGGATTTGGCCCATACTTGATCTTGATCATTGAGCATTGTTCTTTTCTTGGTTGAAACTCAAACTTTTCCTCCTTCCCATTGATGTGGAATCGGATTTCTCCATTCCCAACATCAATTTGGGCGTTTGCGGTACCGAGGAAGGGACGTCCCAAAATGAGGGGCGTGTTCTTGTCAATATCCATCTCAAGCACCACAAAGTCCACCGGCATGAAGTTGCCTCGAACTTTTACCGGCACGTCTTCGGCTATTCCCGCGGGGTAGCGGACCGAAGAGTCCGCCAATTGCAACCTCATTGGTGTAGGAGTCAAGGTTGTGTAGCTCAAACGATCAAAGACTTCTTTGGGCATCACGCCGACGCTTGCCCCAAGATCACATAAGGCTTGGTCGAAGTGGTGTGCCCCAATGGAACATGATATTGTGGGGCAGCCAGGGTCCTTCTTCTTTTCTCGAAGCCGATTGAGTATAGCTGCGCTACACTCCTCTCGTGAGCTTGACCATTTCCTCGTTGGGTAATGGTCTCTTGTTGTTGAGGATGTCTTTAAGGTAACGTGCATATGTGGGCACTTGCACCATGTCCAACAATGGCACGTTGACATGAATCCTTCGGATGGTCTCGACGAATCGAGCAAATTGTTCATCCTCCTTTGGCTTCCTCGTTTCGTGAGGGAATGGCAAGAAGCTTGTGTCTTGAAATTCAATTCCATTCTTCCCGTCACTTGGCTTCGGTTCTTCTTCTTTTTCTTTGGTAGTAGAAGGGCTTTCCTCCTCCGGTTCGTTCCTCGTTCTTCTTTGCTGCATGGTTAGGATATGGCGGATCCCGAGTGGATTTTCCTCCCTCGTGGTAACCGCATTAACATTTTCCAAAGAAGACTCGGGTTGCCCCGGATCTTCCCGAATTAGAACCAGGAATAAGAGCAGCTAGCCGAGCAACTTGGGTTTCAATCATTTTATTAAAGCTCACCTGATTTTTGAAAGCAGAGGAGAAGCCTTCTATTTGTGCAGCTTATGTTTTCTAAGACTTTGTCGTTGGCAGCAAGCTTTTTGTTGATAGATTCGTTGATTTTAGCTTGGCCATAAACCAAATCTTTCAAGGAAGGCTGATTATTGTTAAAGCCGTAAAAATTGTTACCTCCTTGATATGATGGTCGGTTTTGGTTGTACCCTTGTCCTCCGTTTGGACGATACCCGTTGTTGTTGTTCATGTAGAATGCTTCTTCATGGGTATGGGGGCAATCCTTCCCCATGTGGCCGTTGTTCCCGCATTCCTCACACGTCATGTGTGAGTCCAATGCATGAACACCACCATTTGCGTTGTGTTCATCCAAGCGTTTTATGAGGAGGTCAACCTTGGCGGACAAAGCATGTCCACCTCCTTGACAGGGTGTACGCCTCTTGAGCGTGTTTGGAGTCGATCATCGCTCCACCCTTGATTGGAGACCATCTTCTCTATGAGTTCTTTTGCTTGGGCAACGGTTTTGGAGAAGAAGGCTCCTCCAAGCAGCGGCATCCATATGTCCACGGGTTGTTGGTGTCAACCCGTTGTAGAAGTGTTGAAGAATGAGCCATTCCTCCATCCCATGGTGAGGGCAGGCCGTAATGTATTCTTGAAGCCTTTCCCATGCCTCGGGCATGGATTCATTTGTCGCTTGCCGGAAACTTGCAATTCTTCCACGAAGGGCATTGGTTTTACCCATCGGGAAAAACTTGGCGAGGAACGCCGTGGAACATTTGTCCCAAGTGTCAATGCTTGCACGATTGGCATAAAACCACCGTTTCGCCTTCCCAAGGAGGGATAGGGGAAACAGCGAAGTCCGATAGCATCTTGGTTGACTCCGCCGTGGCCGATGTGTTGCATATCTCCAGGAACCGTTGGAGATGAGAGTTGGCGTCCTCTGAGGCCTTTCCACAAAAGGGAATGGCTTGCACCATAGTGATGAGGCTGGACTTGATGTCAAGTCCTCGCGGCACCGCGTCGACGTTGGGCCCAATGGGCACATTGGCGACGGAGGGCGCAGAGTAGTCACGAAGGGTCCTTTCAGCCATGAGTGTTGAGGTTGATGGTGCGGAAGATGCGGGCTCGCTTGTCGTGGGTTCTTGAGGAGAGACAACGACGCGAGGTCGAGTCTTTCTCGCAAGAGACTCGGGATTATCAACGAAGTTTTTCGGCAAGTTGAATCCACGCATGCACTATCCTCGTTTTCACATTGAAGAGAAAACAGATCAAGGTTAGCCTCGCAAAGGTAATGATTAAATCATCATCAAGTGTAATCATGAACATTCATTGTATTCTTATTAACCAATGTCTTCCCGGCAACGGCGCCGTAAATGCTTGTTGGCATCTCTTAAGGTCACGCGGAAAGAAACACGTGACCGCGGGAGAGCCAAGGGTTTAAGTCACTTGCACTATTTAACCAAATAATCCACATCCAAGACAAGTACTAGATATGTATTATAAGGTGGGTCATGAATATCCGCAAGCGGACGGATAACCCGTTGTAGCATTTCACCCGAGAGTATTCAAGGGTATCGTATTTATATTTTCCCAAAGGAAGACATGGTTGATAAGAGTACTTATGCTCATGGTGTTACAAAAGAGTGATGAAGTAGTCACATTCCAATGCAGGGGTTAGGAGCAATAAATTGAGGATAGTGTGACACACACCAAGGCAATGCATTCTCTAATAAAAGGGATAGAGGCAATCCTAGATAAAGCTAAACTAGACTAGCAGACCACTACTCCTAATGATACAACATTCATATGAGTGCGCAGCCTTCTACCTAACATCCAAGATCATGCAAGCGCAAGCAAGCGTCTAATGCCTAGGCATCATCGGGAGATCCGTCTTACGCGAGGTCCGCCTCGCGACTCCGGCCTTTTAGACTCCTATGCCATGCCCGAACGTGGAGGATTACTTTGGATGACAAGGCTGTCACTTCTTGTCACCTACCTCTACAAACCGTGGGACACGAAGCACATTCAAAGGTGGGTAGATAACCCCAAGCACCATGCCGGCGTCACTAACCACAACTCTAGATCCCTCGAGGCACCCCAATCCTACGGATCGACATGGTGGCAAATCTAGAGCACCCTTGCGGGACGATGAACCCGAAACCTATTCATAAGAACACTAGTCTAACTAGCATAAGCCGATGAAAGGATCAAAGCTAGCACTAAGTCATGTAAAGGCGTTCGTCGCTCAAGAATGAGCGACGAACGGCAATCAACCAAGTAAGATCAAGAGTAATCGATGATCAAGTATGAACGAACGAAGAACATTCGATATGTGTTCATCTTCTATTAATGAAGAACGAAGAACGAACGATGAACTCATATGAACGAACGATGAACGATCAAGCAAGATCATGACTACTCCGTCAAGCTCATGACAATGATATAAACGAAAGTATTCCATATATAAAAGATCAAGTCTTACAAAGAGAGGGTACAAGAGCTATACCCAATTCTCCACAAGACCTTGGGAGCAATGAGGCAGCCCACTACTAAGCCTAGCACTACCTAGAAAGCCTCTAAACTTCTAATGTGAGGAGAGAATGATCCTTGTGTTGTTGTGTGTGTTAAGGAGGGGGGTACCCCTCCTTATATAGGCTTGAAAGGTCGGCTCCCGGAGGCGGTTTCGTAGGTCGGTGGCATTTAATGCGCGTGGAACCGACCTCCGCAGGCGGTGGGCAAACCGCCGAGAAAAGTGGGCCGGGGGGCCACCATCCTGGTTCGGCCGAACCACCCCGGTGGGTTCGGCCGAACCGGTCCCGGCCCCTCCCGGGCCGGGCTTTGGCAGCTGGCTCCCCCACCGGATGTTGGTCTTTGATCCAGGTGCTTGTGGCCTTCTTTGTGTTGTATTTCGTGGTCATTGGCCTTTTATCTTGGAGTTGATTCCCGCGGCGAAGTGGAAGTTTTGTAAAAGTGTTGATTTGTCGCCTCGGGCCTGGAATTCATCATTATCCACCCGCACACTAAAAATCTAGAGGTACAAGTGGAACTAGGTTATTTCTAAGTAAAATGCGTGTAAGACATGCCTAATCCTTCTCATTTATTTGACTCATTGACGGTCGAAATTGGTCGTAACGACCGTCAACAGCATACTGTCGTCGCTCGGAGTGGCCTATCATAACCTTGCTGTGACGGGTGATAATATTGTTGCTGGGGTGCTGCCCGAAAGCGTTGTCCGGTGGGTGAAGTGTACACCGGACGATACTTCGTGGAGGACCAGGAGGTGTACTACTTGGTGGAGCTTTCCTCTTGCGCTCATCGGCTAGCACTTCACGCCGAGCATCCTCTTGAATGATAGCCGCATTAACCGGATCATTAAAACTTCCAGTGGACTGCCAAGTTAATTTCTCCTTTAACACGGGGTTCATGCCCCTTCGAAAAGCAGCACGCTTCTTATCTTCGGTGTCCACATAAAGAGGAGCATATTGGGCTAAATGATTGAACCTCTCGGTATACTCAAGAACGGTCCTCCCTCCTTGTTTCAAATCTTGAAATTCTTGCAGCTTTCTTTCCATCAATGCGGTAGGAATATAACGAGCGCGAAAGGCAGTTTTGAATTCATCCCACCGCACTATGTGTCCTTCTCGGAAGAGAAGCCGGATAATTCGCCCACCAAGCACCGGCGGGTCCTTGCAGTAGTTGTGCTGCGAAGAGAGGCTTCGTGCGTTGGTGCACCGCAACAATCCAAACCTGGACTCTACGCCACGGAGCCAATGATCAGCATCCAGGGGCTCGTTGGCACGCTCAAATGGTACCGGATGAGTTGACAGAAAATCTTGGTAAGTACTTTGTCGTGGATGATCGTCACGACGTCCACCATTGCGACTTGAGTTCCGAGCTATTTCTCGGAGCAATCCAGTGTCCTCTCGCCTTGACTCAAGCAACATGGCGAGAATCTGCTCCAATGTAGCTGGTGGTGGCGGTGGAGGTGCATTGTTGCGAGCTCCTTGCTGGGAACTCTCGGCCTCGGAGCGATTACGAGTGTTCACCATGCTGAAACAAAATTATGGATGTACATTAATTCCTTACTCCTAATAGACCAACACAATCCTTTTAAGAAAATCAATGTACATGACAAGGAAATTTCAGAATAGCAAACTGGTAACAAAGTTGAAGATCTTTCAAGACATTCGAGATCAATTACGAGGATTTCCAAGGATAGGATTTGGAACAAAATCAAGATCGGAACTTGAAAATTTTAGGACATCCTTAAGTCAAACTTTAAGTTCTTGATTATTCCAATTTGTTTTTCGAAAAGCAACCGGAAGGTTGAAAAGTGAGATATGGCATATTTTAGTTCAGTTACTTTATGCCATGCCATGATGCAAGTTTCATTTTTAAACCTAACCGTTCCTCACTCAAAAGAAAATATTACTTCCGTCTTAGCGGTAAACGAAACTTCGGTGGCGACCCGCACTCAACCACGTAAGTTAATCTAAGTTTTCGACACACAACACACTAACGTGGTTAGCATACCTGCGTGAAGATCCATTTCGAAACAATACATCAAATTCAAAAGAAACTACAAAAATAAAAGCAGTTCTACTAGTAACGATCCATGGAAAAGGATCGTCCCGTGGTATCCCACGAGCCAAAGGGGTCCCATATACGTCCGCGGGAACAGACACCGATATCCGCGTGTCGGCCCACGCACGTACCTTCGTTGAAGATTCCGTAGATGCACATAATTAAACAATCACAACCCAAGGTTAGTTTTTGCCACCAACTCTAACATCCTTATACCGGGCATACTAACGTATCCTCACTCGTAAATACGACGTGGTTTTCAAAAAAATGTCGTAGTTGTTGTGTTACCATGGAATTGGCTCCGATACCAGCTGCAATGCATCGACCCACGGATCGTAATTCCCGAGGTGTCTGTTTAAGCGTACACTTGATAATACAACAACCGGCCAACTTTATATTACAACAGAGAAAATAACTTCATAATTTACATCGAGTTTATTAAGTTCAAAGCAGCGGAAGTTTAACAAGTTCAAGTTTAGAAAAGGTGCGGAAGCAAACATAACGTTGATACGTCTCGACCATATTATACAGCAAAAGGTGATAAATCCGAGCCCATACGGATTATCACGTAGCCGAGCACATTATCGCGGCAGACTAGGCTCCCAGTGGGAAGTCCAGCCCTCCGGAATCTGCATATCCCAGGGCATAACACCAACAGGGCAATCTAATGCATCACCCGAAACAAAACAACAAAGGCACAAAGCTCGAGCAACTAGAGCTCAGCAAGACCGACCCGTCAACATGGCACTCTAAGGCCGACGCCTAGACATGCAAGGCTCGAGAGGATGTAGCTGGTTTTGATAATAAAATAGCGACTAAGCCATTGATCCTTACTTTCATGATTTTAGCATTTATTAACTTGTACATAAATAACAATGATATTAGCATCAAGAAAGATATAAATACTGTAAAGCATAAGTAAAAATCATCACGAGCAACCATAATTATCCAAAGCTTCGTTCAAGTTGTTAACTACGATGTGACTCGCTTCACAAGCGGTACTCATTACTGCGAGGGACAGCGATACGCATCGATTTATCACCAGCTGGGAAAACCCGAGGTACACGACATACGCATCATTTAAGAACACGTATATCAACCGTTCACCATGACATCCTACAACTTTGTAGGGTCCAAATCCTCGAGTGGGCAGCCGTTCAACGAGCATCTCGTGAACCCGTCCACCCCAAAGGATCCTACGACCAAGGATTCGGGTAACCTACGCCATTGCAAGCTATTAAGGTTACGTAAGTTTACTAGTTCCCATACAACTAGCATGCACTCGTGCATCGTTCAATACTTGCTCAAGCAGGGCCAACAACGACACGGTCCTTAACCGACGACAGGCGGGGCTACAGCCTTGCAAGCCATGTCCTCTCGAAGGCACATGCACTTGCCCTTTCACCTACAGGGCCCGTCCACGTCTCAACTTTTAGTGGTTTACACGAACGATCTGCCACCTTGCGAGACAAGCCCTCTCCAGGCCCTTGCCTTCGCTCTTTCCAAACAGACTCGTTCGGTCTCAAGATTAGCTTTTCGGATTCATTAACTTTCGAGTCTCGAAGCTTCCATGCTCCGAGTACAATTAAGCAATTTATACCAATAAACTAATGACGTAAGCATAGTCGGTTTTCTATCGAACTACCTGAACCAAGTATATCACTAACATAGGTCATATCGGGAAACAATGCAGGTGGGTTTCATACATCACCTACACTTAATGCACAAACACCCTAGACATCTAGTAGTGTTATACTGAAAGGAAAAACATTTAAAAACTGGGAGGATGCACCGGGGCTTGCCTTGTGCCACAGTAGAAATATTAGCAACTTCTGGTGCCGGTTCTTGTGTTGATTCCTTCTGAAGATCCTCGTCCGGCACTTCGTCGTTTCCTAAATTAACGATGTGTCAATAGCGATGAATGCAGACGATGTAAAGGTATGATGATGCAAATGTCTATGATACAAACATAGCTAGGTTACAAACATGGTTCTTGAAGACATATTCATAAAAATATGAAATTTATTTTGAAATAAACCTATCATTTTATGTGACTTTCATATGAGTTTAGAACATAAAACTATGGTTAAAGGCAAAACAGTTGTTGAGCACTTCTAACTTGTTCTTCTAACCTGCCTACACATAACAGGAATATGTGGCCTTAACTAATTAACATGCATGCATGAGAACAAAAAAATTAATTTTAAGGCAATTCTATTATTTCATGTGACCTATAATTATGAAAGATGGTATGCGCAAATTAGCTACCATATGCACACATGCATAAACAGTATCAAAACATTACACTAGCAGATAGAGCAGATAAAAACTAAACTTATAAAGTTGGGTTTCCAATTTTAGCATAAACAAATAATTAATTATGATTTAACTAGTGTTTTGGATATTCTGATAATTCTAGGAAAAACCATCAAGACTCTCTGATCACCAATCGGACCAGATGGTAGAGCATGAAACAAGGAATCCAACAAAATTTGATTGACTCAATTTGGAGTTCGGAATCAAAAGATATGATTTTTGCAAGGTTATTGTATTTTCCTGGATTTTTAATTCGCGAAAATGGAAAATCCTGGAACTGGACCAATCAGGACGCGGCCACACGGAGGGCTACGGCGTCCGGGATTAGATATGGCCGTGGCCACACAAGATCCGTGCCGGTGTGACCCAGCCTGTGGCCATGCCGGCTGACGGCCGGACGTCGCCGGCGGCTCGCCGGCGCAACGCGCGAGGGGGTAGGAGCGGCCGGAGAAACCTTTGCAGATGAGCCACGATGAGGGGAACTCGATGGTGGGATCTCCAAGGTGGAGCCTCATCGGGAAACAGGTCGGCGACGAGAAGCGGATAGGACGCGACTCCGGCGAGACGTGGAGATGGCCGTGGTCCACGAAAATTGGGGAAAACAACGCTACGAGCATCTGCAGAGGATAGGCAAGGTCGGCACGATGGTGAAGCACCTTGGAGATGGCCGGGACTACGAGCGCGATGGTGAGGTGGACGACGTTGGCGGCCGGACTCGGGGAAGACGACGGAATTCACAGCAACCCGGGAATGAAACTCGATCGTGAGCTTTCGGAAGGCTAAAGAAATAGGTTGCGCACACTTAGGAGCAAGAATCGTTTGAAGAGACTCACCGGAGAGAGATAATTTTGGAGATGCGACGGCGAGTGACGGGAAAAATTCTTCCGAGAAAAATGTTAAATACTTCCAGCTCGAGGCATGATTCGAGGCGCGGTTTTCTCCTAGAGCTCCAGCAAATCGATGCGCATCGTCAGGTTGTGATGGTTACCTAGGGGAGGCTGTGTGGTGGCCGGACTCCGTGGTTCGGTGGGCGGCGGCCATGGCGATGTGCAAAAGAACGAGAGGGAGAAGGAGTCGCACGGCACGCTTGAGCTTAAAGCCTCCGGGTCCGGCAAGGGTGAAACTTCTGCGTGGCCAGCTGCGTGTGCGTGGAGCGCAGGGGGAAGGGCACGCGGCGCTGCCGTGTCCAGCGCACAGGCCGTGGTCGGTGCTGGAGAAGAGAAAGAATCCGGATTGGGATAAGTCGGCAATTTTGTAGAAAGGTCCTCCGATTCATAAATAATTCAAATCTTCATTTCTAGGCCGCAGAAAAATATGGCAAAATTCCAGGGTGTAAAGAATCTCATTCTGAGCAACTTTGCTTGTTGACCCAAGATCCAAATCTTCTCCGAAAAATTTATAAAAAATCCACAATACAGCTGACTTTGGGTTTAATCTTTACTTAAATGGGCATTTTTCCTTTTTGAAAAATTCCAGTAAATTCCTCATAATTTCCTCTCATTATACCCAATCCAATAAAAATATAATATGCATATACTTTTCTTGAGGAAATGCATATTTTTGCCAGCCTTAACTTTTGACCTTTATTGATCCGTTTTGTTTAAACGTCGTGTTGAAAACTCATCTCTCGGTGCGGTGATGGAGAAGATTTTAGTGACACGGGGTGTCACACCCACTTTCCTGCATACGGCTTCAAACGGTCAAAAATTCTAGGTTTAAGACCGGTCAAAATCATTCCATTAGCTTTGCGGATGTGACACCGACGCATATTGTATCTTAATTCCCAAACATTCAACATAATCCTTGAAGAACTCGAAGTGAACCGAGGCCCATTATCGGTAATGATACCGTGCGGGACTCCAAAACGCACGAATATGTTTTGCAGAAACTTGATCGCTCGGGCCGTCGTCGTACTAGTAACGACTTCGACGTCAATCCATTTAGAGAACTTATCTACTGCCACAAAAATATGCGTGAATCCTCCTGGTGCTCTTTTAAAAGGTCCAACAATATCCAGCCCCCAAGTAGAAAAAGGCCAAGTCATTGAAATTAACCGCAACTCGTGAGCTGGAGCATGAGGTCTGTCCGGCGAAAAATTGACATCCCCGACAATTCTTGACCACTCTGTGTGCATCGTCCGTCGTCGTAGGCCGGTAGAATCCTTGTCGAACACCTTCCCAACTAGTGTCTTCGAAGAAGCATGATTTCCACAAATTCTCCTTTGCACGTCTTCAAGCAATTGAATGCCATCGAAGCCGATACACATTTCATCGAATATTAACTCCACGCCTATATAACTCTCCTTCGAGAATAAAATAACTGCGTGCTCGAACCTCTAACATTTGCTTCTCCACCTTATCTTCTAGAGTTTTACCGGATTGCCGATAGTCAAGGTATGGGGTACGCCAATCGGAATCAATAATCATAACGTCAAGTGGCCGAATATATTCCGACAAAATCGCCCCTTCAACATTGATCACGTTCTCTGCCTTATCCGGTAAGACCGCTTCTCCAGATTGCTCCTTTGAGACTACTTTCCCCGCCTGGTCCTTCAAGACTGCTTCATCTACGATCTCTCGTAATAGTAGCCTTGCGCTCCATCTTTATGGACGGCTTATCCAATACCCGAAGGAAGACACCGGGTGGAACCGCCTGTCTTGAAGACCCCAGTCTAGCTAACTCATCCGCAACGGAATTGTTTCCGTGCAGTATATGAGAAAATCGTAGACCATGAAATTTGTCTTCAAGTTTCCTAACTTCTTGTCGATAAGCTATCATATGATCATCATGAGCATCCCACACCTTGTTAACTTGACTTATTACCAGCATTGAATCACCATATATATCTAATCGTCGAACTCCTAACGAAACCGCTACCCGAAGTCCATGAAGCAAAGCTTCATATTCCGCGGTATTGTTTGAGGCTTTGAAATGCATTCAAGACATATCCGAGTGGTTCTTTCCGTGGGGTGAGAAGCACAACCCCAGCCCCGCGCATGAAAGCTGTAGGGACCCATCGAAGAACATCTCCCAATACTCCAACGTCCGGATCCCCAGCGGAATTTGCGTCTCCAACCACTCGTTATGAAATCAGCTAAAGCCTGTCCCTTGATAGCTGTCCGCGAAGAAAACGTAATCTCATATTGGCCAAGTTCTATAGCCCACTTAGCAACCTCGGCCCATCGCCTCTCGGTTTCGCACAATATCTCCAATGGCAAACTCGGTCTTAACTTCAATGGGGTGCGCTTGGAAATAATGTTTCAACTTTCAAGAAGTTATCACTACTGCATATATTAGCTTCATGAATCGGAGATATCGCATCCGTGATTCAGTAAGAACTTCACTTACAAAATATACCGGATGTTGTACCAATTGCAGATGTCCCTCTTCCTTCCGATCGACCGCCAAAACCGTGCTCACCACATGGGTTGTTGCGGAAATATACAACTCGAATAGTCTCGTCTCGGTTCCGGAGGTACTAATACCGGAGGATTGCTAAGGTATTCCTTGAGTTGATCAAGCGCGGCCCGTGCCTCGTCCGTCCACTCAAACTTATCTTGCTCCTTAAGCAACTTGAAGAACGGAAGTCCACGAACTCCCGGTCTTGAGATGAAACGGCCGAGAGCCGCCATACTACCCGTCAACTTCCGAACATCCTTCAAGCAACTCGGGGTTTCATGTTGATGATCGTCCGGATTTTTTCCGGGTTAGCTTCAATGCCTCGCCATGACACTAGGTAACCCAAGTAATTTCCCGAACGAACTCCAAACACACACTTTCCGGGGTTGAGCTTCATGCAAAAATTCCGCAGATCATCGAAGGTCTCTACCAGGTCGGAGAGAAGATCCTCGCTTTTCGAGATTTTACCACTATATCATCAACATAAGCTTCGCGTTCCTTCCCAATTGCGAATCCAAGCAACGTTGTATACCGCGCCGATACGTAGCTCCGATATTTTTTAATTCAAAAGGCATGGTTGTATAGCAAGTATGCTCCGAAGGGGGTGATAAATGTGGTCTTTATTTGATCTTCAACTCTTAGTGGTATTTGATGATACCCCGAGTAGGCATCAAGGAAATAAAGACGCTCGTAGCCAGCGGTCGAATCAACGACTTGGTCAATCCGAAGCAGCGCGAAAGGGTCTTTGGGGCAAGCTTTGTTGAGATCAGTATAATCAACACACATTCTTAATTCTTTAGTATTCTTTTTTTAGTACAAGGACCTGGATTGGCAAGCCAATCTGGATGATACAGACTCCCTAATGAAATTAACTGCTAATAACCTAGTTATTTGCTTCTTGATGGCCTCCTTGCTGTCTTGAGCAAACCTCCGGAGCTTCGTTTGATCGGCTTCGCATCGCACGCTAGCGATAACGGTGCGTGCTCAATCTTCTCCCTAGGAACACCCGGCATGTCCGAAGGCTGCCATGTAAGGATATCCCTATTTTCCTGGAGTAAAAGAATGAGCGCGCTTTCCTATTTATCCCCCAAGTCAGCCCCTATGTGGGTGACCTTGGAGGGGTCCGACTCATCAAGCTGAATAGTCTTGGAAACTACCGCATCGGCTTTCAATTTCTCCTTTGCGACCTTCTTGATCGGAGCTTCATCGTCCAACCTTGCCTCGTACTTCTAGAGCCTCGACTGCTTCTCTAATTTCTCGACATTCATCCTCCGAATTGGCCCGAGAGGCCAGCTCGGTGCTATGTACTTCACAAGCATAAGCGGTCTTGATATCACCCCGAACGACAGGACACCATTTGGTCCTGGCATCTTCGAGCATCAAATACCGATAATTCGGGATGGCCATAAACTTTGCCAAAGCCGGTCTTCCAAGTATCGCGTGATACGCTGAATCAATGTCAGCTACCCGGAAGATAATATTCTCCTTCCTGTAGTTCTCCTTTGTCCCAAAAGTCACTCGCAGAGAAATCTGCCCCAAAGGATAGCTGTTCCGCCGGGTATTATACCATGAAACGGTGAAACGCTGCGATCCAAATCAGCTACGGAGAGGCCAAGCTCGCGCAGAGTTTTAGCAAATAAGATATCCAGGCAACTTTCTCCATTAATGAAAGTTCTCTTCAATCGCACCTTGAGAACGATGGGGCCAGGATGAGCGGATATTTACCAGCTTTTGGCAGTACCTTAGGATGATCAGCCCTGCTGAAGGTAATGGGCACCTCGGACCACCGTAGATATTCGGGAGTGGCGGGAGCAACAGCATTAACCTCTCGAAACGCCAATTTTTGCTTTCGCTTTGACTCGTACGCGTCCGGGCCTCAATAGATCATGTTCACCTCCCAAGCCGGTTCTTAAAAGCCTTCGTCATCCTCATTGTCATCACGCTCTTTATCCTTGCCCTTGTCGTCTCTCTCGGTTCCTATGAGCAGATCGGGGTGCAACCTTTAAGGCAAATTGAGCGAACGGCCTTAACAGGAAGCACTCCTTAGCTTTATGATTCCCATTATGAATCATGCAAGGGCTCTCGAGAAGTGTTTCGAATGACGGTCGTTCTCTCGGACCTCTCTTAGGAGGTTCCGGCCGATCTCCTTCATGAGACAAGTCGACAGCTGCAACAAGGTGATCAACCTTGCGCTTATTGTTATTCTTGGATCCAGATCGGTTGCCTTGGTCATGCTTCGGTTCCTTCCCTTTGTTCCCGCGCAAATTGACCACGTTTGATTCATCGGCAGCGTAATCATCTCGCTATCTTGAAGCACTCGACGCCGTCATGGTAAGGTTCCGATTTCGCCTTCCAATCTTGTGAACTAATGCTTCACTTCGGACGCCGCCTTGAAACACCTCAATTACCTCGCTGATCAGGAACATTGGGGATTAAGGCCTTCTTGTTGCGAAACGCTCGATGAAGTCCGTGACGGTCTCGTCGAGCTTCGCTTCGACTCGTTGAGGTCGAAGTAGTTCCCCGGCTTCTCACAAGTCACCCGGAAATTTTCCACGAACTTTTTGGTGAGGTCACCCTAGGAAGAGATAGATCTCTCGGGTAGGGATTGCAACCACAAGCGTCGAGCCTCGCTCCATGCATATAGGGAGGTAATTAGCTAGCACAAACGTATCTCCTCCCGCTGATCGGATGGCGGAGGTGTACATGCGGAGCCACTTAGCAGGAGGTGTTTTACCGTCATACTTATCAATGGCCCCAGGCTTAAATCCCCTAGGGTATTTGCAAATGCGTAAATCTCACGTGAAAGCAGGGATCACGAAGTACTCATCATCTTCCGGACCGGTCCAGACCGGTGAAGTGGATCGTCGTTGAGTTTAACGCCGGTAGTTACAATCCCTATCATCATCGGAGTAGTCGTAGTATCGATCATTTTGATATCTATCTCCCGAACCATCCCGGCGGTCGTTGTTCGCCGGTTGTGCGGTCTCGCGAAGGAGGAGGCGGAGGCGGAGGCGCCGCTTGGCGATCATTGTTGTCTCGTCGAGGCTCCTCATCTCTCGTCTCGGTTGTCTCGTCGAGGCTCGCCATCGCTGTCTCTCGTTGTCTCGTCCCCTTCGGTCTCCGGTGTCACGACGATCATCTCGCCTTGGCCGGTCATCCCGATGAGCATGTCGGTTGCCTTGCCCTCGTTGGTCATTGCGCGAAGGATTTCCACCGGGGGCGGCGCCGAAGCAACCGGTCCACGCCGAGGCGAATTAGTCACGTGCGGGCGAGGCGGGCAGGATCCCGCGGTCGATCATCCACATGACCGGTCCGACGCCTCTCATCTTCTTCTTGTCTCCTACGCTCTTCCGTTCTCTCTACATGGCGATCGATGAGGACGTTACGAGCATCACGGTTGCCATTGAGTGGTACGCGCAAATCTTGATCCGGAGCTCGTTTTATGTGCGTCCGCGATCGGGGTGTGTCGAGGCCCAAGCCTTCCACCGGAAGAAGCTCCTTCATACCGGGCTCTCGTAGGCCACTCCGAGGGAGAACGTGAGCGGCCGGAAGATTCCGATTTGTTATGAACGAGTTGATTTGTTTGTAGAGCAGCTGCGTCTACAAAATTCAAAGCACGTTGCAACCCCGGTGTTGCATTGAAGACTTCTTCCGGTGTTGTCTCAAGGATTTGCTTTACTCCCACAATGTTGTGGATCGGTGACGTGAAGACTCGAGCGCCATTTAATTCCACTTCCATGGAGCTCAAGTCCAATGCTCGCTTGAAGAACGATGGCGCCTTCCGCTGCGACATCCACGTCGGCCGTTATATGCTTGGGACGTTTCTTCCGGGTCCCCGATCTGCTCCGGCAACGGGCCCGTGGCGGGGAGCGGTCGAGGGAACGCTTCCTCCGGCCCGACTAGTACCGGCGACGTTTGCGCGATTCCGCGGTCGAAGGTTGTGGAGGTTGTTCATCTCCGTCCGCTTCGTCCGTTTCACGATGACAACGATCAGATTCGTCTCTCGCCATCCTAGCTTCTTCAGCAGCTGCTTCTTCGGGGTTAAGTTCCCGGAGGATTGGACCCGTCATGAATACTTGGAATAAGGCCGGATACCCTTCCTCGAAGTCCTTATCAAGCTCGTGGGAGCGGCTTATCATCACAGCACGGGTGCCGGTCCGAGACGCGAGCGGTCCGATTGTTCGCGCTAAAGCTGCGTCGGATCCGCAAGGTTCTAAGCCGGAGGTGCCAACCGTGGCGGGTGATCGCGCTTCAAAAGCTGCGGCCCGGCTACGAGTCGGATTCATCAAAAGCAATTTTCCGGCGGAAACAGCTTCAAAGTCGAGGGACCCGAAGCGGATCTTGAAGCCGGGAACGAAGTTGACGACGAACGAAGAGGCCATCGAACTCGCCGGGAACTAGCCGGGACCCCTTCCTCGGCGCGCCAAATATCGAGTCTTAAACTCGGCACTAGTACTACCCAGTCCCTCACGAGCGTGGAATTCGATGGTGCAACACATGAAACACACAGGAACACGAGATTTTAGACAGGTTCGGGCCCCTCGGATTGAGAGTAATACCCTACGTCCCGTATGTTATGTATTGCCTTTAGCAAATTGCTAATTACAAGATCTCGAGAGAGCTTTTGGGGGTCCCTGCTCCACCTTATATATCCGGGGAGCTAGGGTTACATGCGGAGTCCTAGTCGATTACACGGATTACATATATGGGAGTTCTATCTCTAGCTTTCTTTATTGATTTAGAGTCCTAACGGACTAC
>JAUNZO010002609.1:0-36644 GCA_031894775.1 Chloris gayana
GAGTGGCCTATCATAACCTTGCTGTGACGGGTGATAATATTGTTGCTGGGGTGCTGCCCGAAAGCGTTGTCCGGTGGGTGAAGTGTACACCGGACGATACTTCGTGGAGGACCAGGAGGTGTACTACTTGGTGGAGCTTTCCTCTTGCGCTCATCGGCTAGCACTTCACGCCGAGCATCCTCTTGAATGATAGCCGCATTAACCAGATCAGTAAAACTTCCAGTGGACTGCCAAGTTAATTTCTCCTTTAACACGGGGTTCATGCCCCTTCGAAAAGCAGCACGCTTCTTATCTTCGGTGTCCACATAAAGAGGAGCATATTGGGTTAAATGATTGAACCTCTCGGTATACTCAAGAACGGTCCTCCCTCCTTGTTTCAAATCTTGAAATTCTTGCAGCTTTCTTTCCATCAATGCGGTAGGAATATAACGAGCGCGAAAGGCAGTTTTGAATTCATCCCACTGCACTATGTGTCCTTCTGGAAGAGAAGCCGGATAATTCGCCCACCAAGCACTCGGCGGGTCCTTGCAGTAGTTGTGCTGCGAAGAGAGGCTTCTATGCGTTGGTGCACTCGCAACAATCCAAACTTGGACTCTACGCCACGGAGCCAATGATCAGCATCCAGGGGCTCGTTGGCACGCTCAAATGGTACCGGATGAGTTGACAGAAAATCTTGGTAAGCACTTTGTCGTGGATGATCGTCACGACGTCCACCATTGCGACTTGAGTTCCGAGCTATTTCTCGGAGCAATCCGGTGTCCTCTCGCCTTGACTCAAGCAACATGGCGAGAATCTGTTCCAATGTAGCTGGTGGTGGCGGTGGAGGTGCATTGTTGCGAGCTCCTTGCTGGGAACTCTCGGCCTCGAGAGCGATTACGAGTGTTCACCATGCTGAAACAAAATTATGGATGTACATTAATTCCTTACTCCTTATAGACCAACACAATCCTTTTAAGAAAATCAATGTACATGACAAGGAAATTTCAGAATAGCAAACTGGTAACAAAGTTGAAGATCTTTCAAGACATTCGAGATCAATTACGAGGATTTCCAAGGATAGGATTTGGAACAAAATCAAGATCGGAACTTGAAAATTTTAGGACATCCTTAAGTCAAACTTTAAGTTCTTGATTATTCCAATTTGTTTTTCGAAAAGCAACCAGAAGGTTGAAAAGTGAGATATGGCATATTTTAGTTCGGTTACTTTATGCCATGCCATGATGCAAGTTTCATTTTTAAACCTAACCGTTCCTCACTCAAAAGAAAATATTACTTCCGTCTTAGCGGTAAACGAAACTTCGGTGGCGACCCGCACTCAACCACGTAAGTTAATCTAAGTTTTCGACACACAACACACTAACGTGGTTAGCGTACCTGCGTAAGATCCATTTCAGAAACAATACATCAAATTCAAAAGAAACTACAAAAATAAAAGCAGTTCTACTAGTAACGATCCATGGAAAAGGATCGTCCCGTGGTATCCCACGAGCCAAAGGGGTCCCGTATACGTCCGCGGGAACAGACACCGATATCCGCGTGTCGGCCCACGCACGTACCTTCGTTGAAGATTCCGTAGATGCACATAATTAAACAATCACAACCCAGGGTTAGTTTTTGCCACCAACTCTAACATCCTTATACCGGGCATACTAACGTATCCTCACTCGTAAATACGACGTGGTTTTCAAAAAAATGTCGTAGTTGTTGTATTACCATGGAATTGGCTCGATACCAGCTGCAACTGAGACCGACCCACGGATCGTAATTCCCGAGGTGCTGTTTAAGCGTACACTTGATAATACAACAACCGGCCAACTTTATATTACAACAGAGAAAATAACTTCATAATTTACATCGAGTTTATTAAGTTCAAAGCAGCGGAAGTTTAACAAGTTCAAGTTTAGAAAAGGTGCGGAAGCAAACATAACGTTGATACGTCTCGACGATATTATACAGCAAAAGGTGATAAATCCGAGCCCATACGGATTATCACGTAGCCGAGCACATTACTACGGCAGACTAGGCTCCCGGTGGGAAGTCCAGCCCTCCGGAATCTGCATATCCCAGGGCATAACACCAACAGGGCAATCTAATGCATCACCTGAAACAAAACAACAAAGGCACAAAGCCCGAGCAACTAGAGCTCAGCAAGACCGACCCGTCAACATGGCACTCTAAGGCCGACGCCTAGACATGCAAGGCTCGAGAGGATGTAGCTGGTTTTGATAATAAAATAGCGACTAAGCCATTGATCCTTACTTTCATGATTTTAGCATTTATTAACTTGTACATAAATAACAATGATATTAGCATCAAGAAAGATATAAATACTGTAAAGCATAAGTAAAAATCATCACGAGCAACCATAATTATCCAAAGCTTCGTTCAAGTTGTTAACTACGATGTGACTCGGTTCACAAGCGGTACTCATTACTCGCGAGGGACAGCGATACGCATCGATTTATCACCAGCTGGGAAAACCCGAGGTACACGACATACGCATCATTTAAGAACACGTATATCAACCGTTCACCATGACATCCTACAACTTTGTAGGGTCCAAATCCTCGAGTGGGCAGCCGTTCAACAAGTATCTCGTGAACCTGTCCACCCCAAAGGATCCTACGACCAAGGATTCGGGTAACCTACGTCATTGCAAGCTATTAAGGTTACGTAGGTTTACTAGTTCCCATACAACTAGCATGCACTCGATATCTGTTCAATACTTGCTCAAGCAGGGCCAACAACGACACGGTCCTTAACCGACGACGAGGCGGGGCTACAGCCTTGCAAGCCATGTCCTTCGAAGGCACATGCACTTGCCCTTTCACCTACAGGGCCCGTCCACGTCTCAACTTTTAGTGGTTTACACGAACGATCTGCCACCTTGCGAGACAAGCCCTCTCCAGGCCCTTGCCTTCGCTCTTTCCAAACGGACTCGTTCGGTCTCAAGATTAGCTTTTCAGATTCATTAACTTTCGAGTCTCGAAGCTTCCATGCTCCGAGTACAATTAAGCAATTTATACCAATAAACTAATGACGTAAGCATAGCTAGTTTTCTATCGAACTACCTGAACCAAGTATATCACTAACATAGGTCATATCGGGAAACAATGCAGGTGGGTTTCATACATCACCTACACTTAATGCACAAACACCCTAGACATCTAGTAGTGTTATACTGAAAGGAAAAACATTTAAAACCTGGGAGGATGCATCGGGGCTTGCCTTGTGCCACAGTAGAAATGTTAGCAACTTCCGGTGCCGGTTCTTGTGTTGATTCCTTCTAAAGATCCTCGTCCGGCACTTCGTCGTTTCCTAAATTAACGATGTGTCAATAGCGATGAATGCAGACGATGCAAAGGTATGATGATGCAAATGTCTATGATACAAACATAGCTAGGTTACAAACATGGTTCTTGAAGACATATTCATAAAAATATGAAATTTATTTTGAAATAAACCTATCATTTTATGTGACTTTCATATGAGTTTAGAACATAAAAGTATGGTTAAAGGCAAAACAGTTGTTGAGCACTTCTAACTTGTTCTTCTAACCTGCCTACACATAACAGGAATATGTGGCCTTAACTAATTAACATGCATGCATGAGAACAAAAAAATTAATTTTAAGGCAATTCTATTATTTCATGTGACCTATAATTATGAAAGATGGTATGCGCAAATTAGCTACCATATGCACACATGCATAAACAGTATCAAAACATTACACTAGCAGATAGAGCAGATAAAAACTAAACTGATAAAGTTGGGTTTGCAATTTTAGCATAAACAAATAATTAATTATGAATTAACTAGTGTTTTGGATATTCTGATAATTCTAGGAAAAACCATCAAGACTCTCTGATCACCAATCGGACCAGATGGTAGAGCATGAAACAAGGAATCCAACAAAATTTGATTGACTCAATTTGGAGTTTGGAATCAAAAGATATGATTTTTGCTAGGTTATTGTATTTTCCTGGATTTTTAATTCGCGAAAATGGAAAATCCTGGAACTGGACCAATCAGGACGCGGCCACACGGAGGGCTACGGCGTCCGGGATTAGATATGGCCGTGGCAACACAAGATCCGTGCCGGTGTGACCCAGCCTGTGGCCATGCCGGCTGACGGCCGGACGTCGCCGGCGGCTCGCCGCGCAACGCGCGAGGGGTAGGAGCGGCCGGGGAAACCTTTGCGGATGAGCCACGATGAGGGGAACTCGATGGTGGGATCTCCAAGGTGGGGCCTCATCGGGAAACAGGTCGGCGACGAGAAGCGGATAGGACGCGACTCCGGCGAGACGTGGAGATGGCCGTGGTCCACGAAAATTGGTAAAAACAACGCTACGAGCATCTACAGAGGAGAGGCAAGGTCGGCACGATGGTGAAGCACCTTGGAGATGGCCGGGACTACGAGCACGATGGTGAGGTGGACGACGTTGGCGGCCGGACCTGGGGAAGACGACGGAATTCACAGCAACCCGGGAATGAAACTCGATCGTGAGCTTTCAGAAGGCTAAAGAAATAGGTTGCGCACACTTAGGAGCAAGAATCGTTTGAAGAGACTCACCGGAGAGAGATAATTTTGGAGATGCGGCGGCGAGTGACGGGAAAAATTCTTCCGAGAAAAATGTTAAATACTTCCAGCTCGAGGCATGATTCGAGGCGCGGTTTTCTCCTAGAGCTCCAGCAAATCGATGCGCATCGTCAGGTTGTGATGGTTACCTAGGGGAGGCTGTGTGGTGGCCGGACTCCGTGGTTCGGTGGGCGGCGGCCATGGCGATGTGCAAAAGAACGAGAGGGAGAAGGAGTCGCACGGCACGCTTGAGCTTAAAGCCTCCGGGTCCGGCAAGGGTGAAACTTCTGCGTGGCCAGCTGCGTGTGCGTGGAGCGCAGGGGGAAGGGCACGCGGCGCTGCCGTGTCCAGCGCACAGGCCGTGGTCGGTGCTGGAGAAGAGAAAGAATCTGGATTGGATAAGCCGGCAATTTTGTAGAAAGGTCCTCTCGATTCATAAATAATCCAAATCTTCATTTCTAGGCCGCAGAAAAATATGGCAAAATTCCAGGGTGTAAAGAATCTCATTCTGAGCAACTTTGCTTGTTGACCCAAGATCCAAATCTTCTCCGAAAAATTTATAAAAAATCCACAATACAGCTGACTTTGGGTTTAATCTTTACTTAAATGGGTATTTTTCCTTTTTGAAAAATTCCAGTAAATTCCTCATAATTTCCTCTCATTATACCCAATCCAATAAAAATATAATATGCATATACTTTTTTTGAGGAAATGCATATTTTTCCCAGCCTTAACTTTTGACCTTTATTGATCCGTTTTGTTTAAACTTCGTGTTGAAAACTCATCTCTCGGTGCGATGATGGAGAAGCTTTTAGTGACACGGGGTGTCACACCCACTTTCCTGCATATGGCTTCGAAAGGTCAAAAATTCTAGGTTTAAGACCGGTCAAAATCATTCCATTAGCTCGTTCCACCTGTCCATTGCTTTGCGGATGTGACACCGACGCATATTGTATCTTAATTCCCAAACATTCAACATAATCCTTGAAGAACTCGAAGTGAACTGAGGCCCATTATCAGTAATGATACCGTGTGGGACTCTAAAACGCACGAATATGTTTTGCAGAAACTTGATCGCTCGGGCTGTCGTCGTACTAGTAACTGACTTCAGCCTCAATCCATTTAGAGAACTTATCTACCGCCACAAAAATATGCGTGAATCCTCCCGGTGCTCTTTTAAAAGGTCCAACAATATCCAGCCCCCAAGTAGAAAAAGGTCAAGTCATTGAATTTAACCGCAACTCGTGAGCTGGAGCATGAGGTCAGTCCGGCGAAAAATTGACATCCCCGACAATTCTTGACCACTCGTGTGCATCGTCCGTCGTCGTAGGCCGCAAAATCCTTGTCGAACACCTTCCCAACTAGTGTCTTCGAAGAAGCATGATTTCCACAAATTCCCTCTCGCACGTCTACAAGCAATTGAATGCCATCGTAAGCCGATACATATTTCATCGTAATATTAACTCCACGCCTATATAACTCTCCTTCGAGAATAAAATAACCGCGTGCTCGAACCTCTAACATTTGCTTCTCCACCTTATCTTCTGGAGTTTTACCGGATTGCAGATAGTCAAGGTATGGGGTACGCCAATCGAATCAATAATCATAACGTCAAGTGGCCGAATATATTCCCGACAAAATCGCCCCTTCAACATTGATCACGTTCTCTCGCCTTATCCGGTAAGACCGCTTCTCCGCATTGCTCCTTTGAGACTACTTTCTCCGCCTGGTCCTTCAAGACTGCTTCATCTACGATCTCCGTAATAGTAGCCTTGCGCTCCATCTTTATGGACGGCTTATCCAATACCCGAAGGAAGACACCGGGTCGAACCGCTCGTCTTGAAGACCCCGGCCTAGCTAACTCATCCGCAACGGAATTGTTTCCGTGCGGTATATGAGAAAATCGCAGACCATGAAATTTGTCTTCAAGTTTCCTAACTTCTTGTCGATAAGCTATCATATGATCATCATGAGCATCCCACACCTTGTTAACTTGACTTATTACCAGCATTGAATCACCATATATATCTAATCGTCGAACTCCTAACGAAACCGCTACCCGAAGTCCATGAAGCAAAGCTTCATATTCCGCGGTATTGTTTGAGGCTTTGAAATGCATTCAAGACATATCCGAGTCGTTCTTTCGTGGGGTGAGAAGCACAACCCCAGCCCCGCGCATGAAAGCTGTAGGGACCCATCAAAGAACATCTCCCAATACTCCAACGTCCGGATCCCCGACGGAATTTGCGTCTCCAACCACTCGTTATGAAATCAGCTAAAGCCTCGTCCCTTGATAGCTGTTCGCGAAGAAAACGTAATCTCATATTGGCCAAGTTCTATAGCCCACTTAGCAACCTCGGCCCATCGCTTCTCGGTTTCGCACAATATCTCCAATGGCAAACCCGGCCTTAACTTCAATGGGGTGCGCTTGGAAATAATGTTTCAACTTTCAAGAAGTTATCACTACTGCATATATTAGCTTCTCAGAATCGGAGATATCGCATCCGTGATTCAAGTAAGAACTTCACTTACAAAATATACCGGATGTTGTACCAATTGCAGATGTCCCTCTTCCTTCCGATCGACCGCCAAAACCGTGCTCACCACATGGGTTGTTGCGGAAATATACAACTCGAATAGTCTCGTCCGGTTCTGGAGGTACTAATACCGGAGGATTGCTAAGGTATTCCTTGAGTTGATCAAGCGCGGCCCGTGCCTCGTCCGTCCACTCAAACTTATCTTGCTTCTTAAGCAACTTGAAGAACGGAAGTCCACGAACTCCCGGCCTTGAGATGAAACGGCCGAGAGCCGCCATACTACCCGTCAACTTCGAACATCCTTCAAGCAACTCGGGGTTTCATGTTGATGATCGTCCTGGATTTTTTCCGGGTTAGCTTCATTGCCTTGCCATGACACTAGGTAATCCAAGAATTTCCCGTAACGAACTCCAAACACACACTTTCCGGGTTGAGCTTCATGGAAAAATTCCGCAGATTATCGAAGGTCTCTCGCCAGGTCGAGAGAAGATCCTCGCTTTTCGAGATTTTACCACTATATCATCAACATAAGCTTCTCGCGTTCCTTCCCAATTGCGAATCCAAGCAACGTTGTATACCGCGCCGATACGTAGCTCCGACATTTTTTAATCCAAAAGGCATGGTTGTATAGCAAGTATGCTCCGAAGGGGGTGATAAATGCGGTCTTTATTTGATCTTCAACTCTTAGTGGTATTTGATGATACCCCGAGTAGGCATCAAGGAAATAAAGACGCTCGTAGCCACGGTCGACACGACTTGGTCAATCCGAGGCAGCGCGAAAGGGTCTTTGGGGCAAGCTTTGTTGAGATCAGTATAGTCAACACACATTCTTAATTCTTTAGTATTCTTTTTTGGTACAAGAACCGGATTGGCAAGCCAATCTGGATGATACAGACTCCCTAATGAAATTAACCGCTAATAACCTAGTTATTTGCTTCTTGATGGCCTCCTTGCGGTCTTGAGCAAACCTCCGGAGCTTCGTTTGACCGGCTTCGCATCGCACGCAGCAATGCAGTGCGTGCTCAATCTTCTCCCTAGGAACACCCGGCATGTCCGAAGGCTGCCATGCAAGGATATCCCTATTTTCCTAGAGTAAAAGAATGAGCGCGCTTTCCTATTTATCCCGCAAGTCAGCCCCTATGTGGGTGACCTTGGAGGGGTCCGACTCATCAAGCTGAATAGTCTTGGAAACTACCGCATCGCCTTTCAATTTCTCCTTTGCGACCTTCTTGATCGGAACTTCATCCTCCAACCTTGCCTCGTACTTCTAGAGCCTCGACCGCTTCTCTAATTTCTCGACATTCATCCTCCGAATTGGCCCGAGAGGCCAGCTCGGTGCTATGTACTTCACAAGCATAAGCGGTCTTGATATCACCCCGGAACGACAGGACACCATTTGGTCCTCGGCATCTTCAGCATCAAATACCGATAATTCGGGATGGCCATAAACTTTGCCAAAGCCGGTCTTCCAAGTATCGCGTGATACGTTGAATCAATGTCAGCTACCCGGAAGATAATATTCTCCCTCCCGTAGTTCTCCTTTGTCCCAAAAGTCACTCGCAAAGAAATCTGCCCCAAAGGATAGCTGTTCCGCCCGGGTATAATACCATGAAACGGTGAAACGCTGCGATCCAAATCAGCTACGAGAGAGGCCATGCTCGCGCGAGTTTTAGCAAATAAGATATCCAGGCAACTTCCTCCATCAATGAAAGTTCTCTTCAATCGCACCTTGAGAACGATGGGGCCGGGTGTTGGTATTTCTTACGTCACGAATAAATCCGCAAGCGCACGGAATACCGTTGTAGCACTTCACCCGGGAGTATTCCAAGGTATCGTATTTATATCCGCAGGGAACGGAGTATTTCTGCATCAAGGTTAGTTTACCCAAGGACAACCAAGACAACGAAGCAAAATAGGGTCGAGAGGGTGACTCTTATCTATTTATCCTTTAAAGGTAGACGAACGCAAGCTAGACTTGTTTACTTCGGGCACCGTCTTAGGCTTGGTCCGCCAAGCCACTCCGGTCTACGAAAGCTCTACTATGTACCCGAACGTGGAGGGTTCCTTTGGATGACAGGGCTGTCACTTCCTGCCACCTGCCTCTACAAACCGTGGGGCACACAGCAAACAAAGGCGATCTCCGGCCCTAGACACCACGTCTATGCTATTGACCACTACTCTAGCCTCGGCCTTAGAACCGAGTTCGTAAAGCTAGAGTACTTCTTGCGAAGCGATGATCCCGTAAACAAGTATAACAAGAATTACGTCTAACACAAAGATATGTCACGATAGATAAGTAGATCACCACGTATAAATCACCAAAAAGAGTGTTTATACGCCAAGGTAAAAGAAAAGGAAATACTACTCCACTTTACAAAAGGGAGGAATACTCCTTCCTCTTCCTTGCCCTCTCTCCTATTCTACTAAAATACAAGAGGCCCTTGGCCTAAGGATGAGAGTTTTGTCTTGTATCTTGATGTTGGTGGTGTCTTGAGAGAGGGGGTGTAGCCCTTTATTTATAGCCTTGGAAGGTCGGCAACTTGGAGGCGGTTCCGGACGTCGGTGGCATTAATTGCAGGTGGAACCGACCTCCGGACGTCGGTGACAAACCGCCGCAGAAAGATGGGCCGGGGGGCCCACCCGTCGGCTCGGCCGAACCCACTAGGGTGGTTCGACCGAACCGGCCTCGGACTCCCCCGGGCTTGATTCTTCTCTCGGTGCCTTCCCCCGGCTGTGTACTCGGCCCAATCCACTTGCTTGGTTTGATGTTGAGGCTCTGTTTTGTGGTTTTGGGCTTTTGGACTATATTCTTTAGTCCTGGGAAAATCCGTCGATTGCAAAGTCCATGTTTCGTGCATGTTTTCCCTCGTTTTCATATGAATTGCACCTCGCATTCATAATTTCACCAAGACTAGTGGAATTTGTTAGAAATAATCCCTATGTCTATTCTTGGTGATGGTGTTTGATTCAAAAAGATGCAACATGTTGACGGTAAAATTGGACCATAAGGACCGTCAACAAGACCCCCACACTTAGCTCTTTGCTCGTCCTCGAGTAAAGGTGGGAGCGTAAGTTGAGAGATCTCTCCCCTTAGAGACCTGCACACATGTTATTACAAGCCACACCGTTTTACTTGTGAACATGACGGTGGCTAACATGCATTCTTGGATGATTGATAAGTGGAACAGCTCATGACTCAAGTCACTATACTTTTGCTCACTAAGCACCTTGGGTTTTTGAAAGTTTTGAAAATAAACAACATGACTCCCGCTCCTCTTCGATTCTCTTGAATCGCTCAAAAAGTGTTTTCCTCCCCAAGGCATTGTGTTGCCTCTCTTTTCCTACTTCTTAGGCTTGTATGTGGAGCTCGGTAGGGAATGAGAGAGGCATACTTGTATCACAAATATTGCTAAGCCAAAAGAAAGGATCCATGGAGAAGCCAAGTCATGTAACCTTGATCAAGAAGTGCGTGTGTGTATGGATATGAAAAAGTGACAACTCCTATTGCAATTGACCTCTCTTTATTTTGCATTTTCGAGACATGGCTATCTTTTTATTTTCTTTCTTTTCTTTTCTTGCTCTATGCTTGAGCATCTCTTTTCTTCTCTCTTTTTCATTGCTCATCTTTGTGAGCTTTTTTTTTTTTTTTTTTTTTTTTTTTTACATAGCCATGTCTCGTTTATGCGTGATTTGAGAGAGAGAGAGAGAGGTAAAAAGAGGTGCAAACGAGGAGTGTCTTTATTTTGGTGGGGTGCTAGCTCCCGGTGTAGGAGTTCAGCCCTTTTTTGGTGGAGTGTCTTTATTTTGGTGGAGTGTACGTGATCTTGATCAAGAGAGCATGACAAGTTTCTCTCTAGGGTCACTCGATTTTGGTAAAGCTCATTGCAATCACAAGCAGCATATGTATGTAAGTTTTGCAAGGTATGATCATCATATGGCATTGGTAGGCATTTTTGTATTAAGAGAGTAGCATGAAGCCATGGTATTTTTGTTTTGTGAAATAAAATTCCCAAGGACTCGGTAAGCTAAGCATAAGATCATTTCGTCGAGCCATATCACACTTGCCAATAATCTAGAGAAACATGGGTCCTATGGATTTGATTATTTGTTCACGAGGCAAGTGGTGATGAAGCGAGTAATAAAAAGTGTGCAAGATCATCATGAGAGCATTAGGGAGAGACTTGGGAAAAGGTATTCAAAAGAAATCTTCCCAAGTTTTAGTTGGTCAAGTTTTAGTAATTGTTTTTCGCGTCTCGTAATGAACTTGACAAATAAAGTAGGCGAAAAGGAAGTGTGGGAAACAAACTCAAGTGCCACGAGGAAGCAGGGGCTGAGTGGGACCTACCAGGGTTCGGCCGAACCACCCTTGTGGGTTCGGCCGAACCGGCCCGGGCCCCACCGGTGCTCTGTTTCGCAGGTTGTGTTTGTGTTGTTTTCCTCGTGATGTTTCTGCGCGCTACGCGTGTGTTTGTCTTTGCTTTCCGCGATGTCCCCCCCACACTTGCCTTTTTGCCTGTTTTCTTCAAAATAGACAAAGATATTTCGAAACAAAACTTGCTCTACCGGTAAGGGAAGACCGGGGAGCACTAATATGATTAAAAATTTAAAAGAGCAGGCGCATTATAATTTTGAGGAATTGAAAAAATGAAAAAAAAGGAAATTAAACTAAATGCGCTCGCGGGAAATGATGAACGCGGGAAGGTTCATTTTAAACGTCGTATTCGTCCTCCTTCCCCGCGTCCTTGAAGAGACGCTTGATCTTGGAGTTGGTGCTGCGGCGATGGCTCGCCCGGGCATCCTTCAAGTCTTCAATAGCGTCTTTGATCTCCGCGACATTGTCACGTAGGCGTTCATGGGCTTCGCGGAGATCAACGTGTTTAGCGAGGAGGATTTGGTAGGGGCTTTTTTCGGAGTTTTCTCCTCCTCGCTTTCGTACATTCCCCCTGCCCTCTTGATGGGAGAGGAGAGAGACGCCTCCTTATCCTCTTAGGAGGAGTGTCGCCCACGGATTCGCGGGCGTCTCTCTTTTCCGCCGAGGTGAGCGGCGGGATGAGCTGCTTTCCGCCACCGCGGATTCCGTTGATCTTGAACCTCTCGCCGGGCTTCTTGATGGGGCTAGGCAGGTTGCGCCCTCATATTGATGGTGCACCACCTGCCCGCTCTTGGTAGCGAGGGTGCCGACGTACTTCTCTCCGGGAGGGAGAGCGTTGTCGGTGGCGTCGGCGCTCTTCTTCTTGGGGGTAGATTTCCCCTTCTTTTGGCGAGGTGCCACAGCAGCGGGAGAGCTCTTGGAGGGTGTTCTTGCTGCTGTGGGTGGAGGTTCAATAGCGAGCGGTAGATCATGGATCATCAAGGCTTGCTCGCTGGGAATGGAGACATGATCAAGGATGTCTTCGAGGCCGACTTGGCGGCAAAGCTCGCTGGTGGTGACGGAGACGTCGAGGCTTGGGATGCTGCTGTCCATGGTGCTGGGCAAAAGCTTTTTTTTTGTGCGAAATGGACAAGGTGGAAGAAAGGTGCAAGGGAAAAATGAAAGAAAACACCTTCATTTATAGATAAAAGCATGGAAAGAATTAATTTGATTTTTCCCGCAGCATGGAAGGCACTAAGCAGGGAGATTTGATCTTGTGACCGTTGGAGACAAAAGATGAAAGAAAAAAGTGACCGTTTGGGAGTCTGTACTGGTTCGGCCGAACCAGCAAGGGGGTTCGGCCGAACCGTAGTGGGCCCCTCTCGGTCCCCTTCTTTTTCGGTTGATTGCTTGCTAAAATTATTTCAGGGAAAGAGCTACTACGGGATATAGATAAGAAAGAGCTATCATGAGAGAAAATTTAAATTAATCAAGTGCATGACATCAAATTCTTTATCTTTATCGGGCTCGAAATAAATTTTAAGGCGCTGACCATTTACCTTAAATATTTTACCTTCGTCGTCTTGAAGTGTGATTGCTCCATGTGACGAGGTGTCAATAACCGTGTATGGTCCGTCCCATTTACTTCTTAATTTTCCATGCCCGAAGAGTTTCACCCGTGAATTGAATAGCAAGACCTTATCTCCAACCTTAAATACCTTTATCTTTATCTTTTTGTCGTGCCACCTTTTTGTCCTTTCTTTGTATATAGCTGAGTTGTGGTAAGCTTTGTCTCTCCATTCTTCTAACTCAGCTATCTCCATTTTTCTTTTGCGTCCGGCACCATTAAAGTCCATGTTCCATTTCCGGATGGCCCAATACGCTCGGTGTTCCATCTCGACGGGTAAATGACATGTTTTCCCGTACACGAGCTGGTATGGGGACATGCCTATGGGTGTCTTGTATGCTGTACGGTATGCCCATAGTGCATCGGGTAGCTTGTCCTTCCATCCCTTCCCCATTTCATGTTACGGTCTTTTGCAGGATCCGCTTGATTTGCTTGTTTGAGGTCTCGGCCTGCCCACTGGTTTGAGGGTGGTATGGAGTAGCGATATTATGCCTTGATCCAAGTTCTCTTAGGAAGCTTCGGAAGGTCTTATCAATGAAGTGAGACCCTCCGTCGCTTATCACTAGCTTCGGTGTTCCAAACCTTGGGAAGATAATTTCGTGGAACATCCGGCGAGCATGCTTGGCATTTGCGGCCCTGCAAGGCATTGCTTCCACCCACTTAGATACGTAGTCTACCGCCACCAAGATGTATTCGCAGTCATGTGACTTGGTGAACGGTCCCATGAAGTCAATGCCCCATACGTCGAAGAGCTCGACTTGTAAATTGTAGTTGAGGGGCATTGCATCTCTTGCCGTGATGCCTCCAACTTTTTGACATTCCGGGCATCGCCCGACAAATTCCTTTGTGTCTTCGTACATGGCTGGCCAAAAGAAGCCACTTTGCCATATCTTGGCCCGTGTACGAAACACGCCGTAGTGTCCCCAGTATGGCGATGCATGGCACTTCTCAATGATTCGTGTGCTCTCGGGTATGGGCACACATCGCCTTAGCAATCCATCGGCGCAGACACGGTAAAGGAAGGGCTCTTCCCATAAGTGACGGCGACTCTCATAGATGAGTCGTTTCTTGCTCTTTCCAGGTGGTACGTACCCCGTTGCCATGAAGTTCACAATGTCGGCGTACCATGGATGTGAGTCCCTCACTAGGAGCAGCATGTCATCGCGTAAACAATGACTTTTGCTCCAGATCAAGTAGGATCTAAACTTATCAAAAGCAAAAACAACAGCAAGGAGCTCTTTTTCGGTGGTAGTGTAATTTAAGCGAGCTCCGGTCAAGGTTTTGCTTGCATAGGAGATTGCATGATGCTTTTTATCTCTAGTTTGGCCAAGAACAGCCCCACAGACAAAATCACTAGCATCACACATTATCTCAAAAGGCAGCGTCCAATCGGGGGGTTGGATAATTGGCGCTGAGATGAGTGCATTCTTAAGGGTAGTGAAAGCAGTCATGCATTCATCGATAAACTCAAAGGGTGCATTCTTCACAAGCAGATTTGTAAGGGGTCTAGCAATTTGAGAGAAATCTTTGATAAAACGACGATAGAACCCCGCATGTCCCAGAAGGCTGCGAATGCCCCTAACATTCACGGGAGGTGGAAGCTTTTCTATAACTTCTAATTTAGCTTTGTTCACCTCTATCCCCCTTTCGAAATCAAATGCCCCGGAACTATGCCTTCTCTAACCACGAAATGGCATTTCTCCCAATTGAGCACTAAATCATTTTCTTGACAACGTTGCAAGACTTTGTCTAAATTTTCTAAACAATGATCGAAGGTTTTTCCATAAACGAGAGAAATCATCCATGAATACTTCCATAATCTCTTCGATCATGTCGAGAAAAGATAGACATCATGCAACGTTGAAAAGAAGCGAGTGCATTGCAAAGCCCAAAAGACATTCGTCGATAGGCGTAAGTTCCATAGGGGCATGTGAAAGTGGTTTTACTTTGATCGTCGGGATGGATGGGGATTTGATGATATCCTGAATACCCATCAAGGAAACAAAAGAAAGAATTATTTGCCAGCTCGTTCCAACATCTCATCGATGAAGGGCAGCGGAAAATGATCCTTCTTTGTAGCCTTGTTAAGTTTTCGGTAATCTATGCACATCCTCCATCCCGTGATGGTGCGTTGAGGGATCAACTCATTTTTGTCATTATGGACGACCAGTCATTCCTCCTTTCTTGGGTACAACCTGCACTTGGACTCACCCACTCGTTGTGTGGAACAGGGATAGATAATGCCGAGCATGTAAAAGTTTTAAGACCTCCTTTTTAACGACCTCCCGCATCGCATTGTTCAACCTCCTTTGAGGTTCCCTAGATGGTGTACTATCGGGGTCTATGGGAATGCGATGGGTGCAAAGAGCGAGGGCTGATTCCCTTGAGGTCTCCAAGCGAGTACCCAAAAACGGAGTGATGTTTTTCTAGCACGGCTAAGAGTTTTGCGAGTTTCCTCCTCCGAAAGCTTGTCACTTATGATGACGGGGGTTTCGGGATTTCCGTGAAGAAAAACGTAGCGCAAGCCTGGTGGAAGAGTTTTGAGCTCTACGGGAGGTGGCGTAGGTGTAAAAGTTTCGGGCAGCTCAAAAGTTTCCGCCGAATCATCCTCTTCTAAAATGAAATCAAGAGCATCTTCATCCAAGGATGATTCGGGGTTTTCATGAGGAAAAATTGCCATAACCTCCTCCGTGCATTCTTCTTCCACAAGCGGCTCCTCGGCAAAAGAGTTTTGTGCATGAATGATAGGAAGAGAAAAAGTTTTCTTGCCGAGGGTGAAGTCTAAGGTTCCTGAAGGTGATATCCCTAAGAAAAGCTTTTCTATGGGATGACCAGACCAAAACATCGAAATCCGGGATTCGAAAACGTGAAAGTCCAAGGAAACCTCTCGCTTCATTACGCTTAATGCAAACATCTCTAATGATCCCCAAACTCTCAAAAAATTGCCCCGGTGGGGTTTTAAGGAGTTTGTCGGAAGGTGCCCATGTCTCGTTTCCAAATAAAGTTGAAGCAAAAGATTCGGACATGATGTTGGCACCTACTAGAGGATTATAGAGAACATCTACCATTACTCCCCGAATTGAGCCACGAATGGTTGATCTAGGATGATCAAGTTGAAGAACTTCGAAGAAAGTTCGTTTTCCATCAACCATTCATCGCTCATAATTGCTGTCAACTTCCGAACAATTTTTGAGAGAAGAGATTTTTCAATAGGTTCGGGGTTGGTGCGGGGAGTGCTTGGTTTCTTTTGATAGGAATAGTTCAAGGTGTTTCCAAAATCTTCAAAAATTTCTTCCTTGAACTCAAATGGGAAATCAAGAGGTTCATCTTCCTCTATCATTGTTCTTGTGTTAGATGAGGACTCGAGTGCTAGGTGCTCCATCATGGGCACCAAGTGTTGTGTCTCTTGCACAACGAGTTCCTCATCTTCGACTCCGGCTCTACGAGTAAGTCGGCGGAAAAAGGTGTGTTTTCCACAATTCGATCCAAAAGTTCGTGTGCTTCCGCTATGGTCTTATGAGAAAAGATCCACCCGCGGCCGTGTCAAGATAAAGTGCGGTATCGTTGCTCAATCCCGAATAAAAGTGTTGTAATAAAACGGGTTCGGGGAGCAATAATTCGAGTCCGGAGTCGTTAGAGAACAGAACCGAATCCATGACGCACTTAAGGTTTCCTTTTCTTCTTGTCGAAAGCCTATTATTTCCGCTCGTAGAGAAGTGATACGAGATACGGGGAAGAATGCTAGACAAAATTTGTCTCGCAATTCTTTCCAATCACTGTTCACTCTCTTAGCGGTGTAAGTGTACCATTGCTTCGCCTTCTCATTGAGAGAGAAGGGAACCAACTTCCACTTCAATGTTTCTTGTGTCATGCCATGGATCAATCGGCATGAACACAAATGTTCAAACTCTCGCAAGTGTTCATAAGGATTTTCATGTTTAAAACCCGAAAAGGATAAACCTCTAATCATCGAAATGTAATCGGGGAGAACTCATAGCCAGGTGAAGAAATAGGTTGTGATGATGATGGTGGCTCTAAGAGTTCACCCCGTGGAGTGGAGAAAGATTGGATGGTTGGGTGTGACTCCATGATATGTTTTTGTGAAATTTTGAATGTAAGGAAAAAAAATAAAAACGAACGGTAAGTAAGATAGATTACGAGGGCAAACCTGATTCGTTACAAAGATAACAACCGTTCCCGGCAACGGCGCCAGAAATGCTTGTTGGTATTTCTTACGTCACGAATAAATCCGCAAGCGCACGGAATACCGTTGTAGCACTTCACCCGGGAGTATTCCAAGGTATCGTATTTATATCCGCAGGGAACGGAGTATTTACGCAACAAGGTTAGTTTACCCAAGGACAACCAAGACAACGAAGCAAAAATAGGGTCGAGAGGGTGACTCTTATCTATTTATCCTTTAAAGGTAGACGAACGCAAGCTAGACTTGTTTACTTCGGGCACCGTCTTAGGCTTGAGTCCGCCAAGCCACTCCGGTCTCGAAAGCTCTACTATGTACCCGAACGTGGAGGGTTCCTTTGGATGACAAGGCTGTCACTTCCTGCCACCTACCTCTACAAACCGTGGGGCACACAGCAAACAAAGGCGATCTCCGGCCTAGACACCACGTCTATGCTATTGACCACTACTCTAGCCTCGGCCTTAGAGCCGAGTTCGAAAGCTAGAGTACTTCTTTGCGAGCGATGATCCCGTAAACAAGTATAACAAGAATTACGTCTAACACAAAGATATGTCACGATAGATAAGTAGATCACCACGTATAAATGTTGACGGTCCTTACGATCCATTTTTACCGTCAACTTTATGCACCTTTTGAAATCATATCCATCACCAAGAGTAGACATAGGGCTTTTATCTAACCATTTCCACAAGTCTTGGTGAATTCGTGAGTGCAGGTGCAATCCATATGAAAACGGGGACAAGTATGCATAAAACATGGGCTTCGCACTTGCCGAACTTTCCCCGACATAAAAGACAACTCTCTCGGCCCAAAATCCGAGAGAAACGAGGCTCCAACTCTATCCCTAGCAAGCTGGACCAAGGAAGGAAGCAACACGGAGAGCCACCACGAAGAAGACCCGGACCCGGTGGGGCCCGGCCCGGTTCGGCCGACCTGGATTTGGGTTCGGCCGAAGCGTGGTGGTGGCCCCAGCGGCCCATTTTTCTGCGGCGGTTCACTACCGACGTACGGAGGTCGGTTCCACCTGCATTAAATGCCACCAGACGTCGGGAACCGCCTCCAAGTTGCCGACCTTCCAAGGCTATAAATAAAGGGCTATACCCCCCTCTCTCAACACACCACCAACATCAAGATAGAAGACAAAATTCTCATCCTTAGGCCAAGGGCCTCTTGTATCTTAGTAGAATAGGAGAGAGGGCAAGGAAAAGGAAGGAGTGTTCCTCCCTTTTATAAAGTGGAGTAGTATTTCCTTTCCTTTTACCTTGGCGTGTAAACACTCTTTTAGGTGATTTATACGTGGTGATCTACTTATCTATCGTGACATATCTTTGTTAGACGTAATTCTTGTTATACTTGTTTACGGGATCATCGCTTCGCAAGAAGTGCTCTAGCTTTCTGAACTCGGTTCTAGGCCGAGGCTAGAGTAGCGGTCAATAGCATAGACGTGGTGTCTAGGGCTGGAGATCGCCTTTGTTTGCTTGTGTGCCCCACGGTTTGTAGAGGTAGGTGGCGGGAAGTGACAGCCACTGTCATCCAAAGGAACCCTCCACGTTCGGGTACATAGTAGAGCTTTCGTAGACCGGAGTGGCTTGGCGGACCAAGCCTAAGACGGTGCCCGAAGTAAACAAGTCTAGCTTGCGTTCGTCTACCTTTAAAGGATAAATAGATAAGAGTCACCCTCTCGACCCTATTTTGCTACGTTGTCTTGGTTGTCCTTGGGTAAACTAACCTTGTTGCAGAAATACTCCGTTCCCTGCGGATATAAATACGATACCTTGGAATACTCCCGGGTGAAGTGCTACAACGGTATTCCGTGCGCTTGCGGATTTATTCGTGACGTAAGAAATACCAACAAGCATTTACAGCGCCGTTGCCGGGGAGCGGTTGTTATCTTTGTAACGAATCAGGTTTGCCCTCGTAATCTATCTTACTTACCGTTACTGTTTTTATTTTTCCTTACATTCAAAATTTCACAAAAACATATCATGGAGTCACACCCAACCATCCAATCTTTCTCCACTCCACGGGGTGAACTCTTAGAGCCACCATCATCATCACAACCTATTTCTTCACCTGGCTATGAGTTCTCCCCCGATTACATTTCGATGATTAGAGGTTTATCCTTTTCGGGTTTTAAACATGAAAATCCTTATGAACACTTGCGAGAGTTTGAACATTTGTGTTCATGCCGATTGATCCATGGCATGACACAAGAAACATTGAAGTGGAAGTTGTTTCCCTTCTCTCTCAATGAGAAGGCGAAGCAATGGTACACTTACACCGCTAAGAGAGTGAACGGTGATTGGAAAGAATTGCGAGACAAATTTTGTCTAGCATTCTTCCCCGTGTCTCGTATCACTTCTCTACGAGCGGAAATAATAAGCTTTCGACAAGAAGAAAAGGAAACCTTGAGCGCGGCATGGATTCGGTTCGTTCTCTAACGGACTCCGGACCAGAATTGTTGCTCCCCGAACCCGTTTTATTACAACACTTTTATTCGGGATTGAGCAACGATACCGCACTTTATCTTGACACGGCCGCGGGTGGATCTTTTTCTCATAAGACCATAGCGGAAGCACACGAACTTTTGGATCGAATTGTGGAAAACACACCTTTTTCCGCCGACTTACTCGTAGAGCCGGAGTCAGAAGATGAGGAACTCGTTGTGCAAGAAACGCAACAATTGGTGCCTACAATGGTAGACCCAACACTCGAGTCCTCATCTAACACAAGAACAATGATAGAGGAAGATGAACCTCTTAAGTTCCCTTTTGAGTTTGAGGAAGAAATTTTTGAAAATTTTGGAAACACCTCGAATTACACATGGGTAAAGACGCCACCTCCTTCTCCTCCCGATCCTCCTAAAAATCCTTTTCATAAGGAGGATATGACGGAGAATCATGGGAAAACCGTTTTCACCACCACCACCACTCAAAATCCTTTGGAGAATCCTCATCACAATCATGAACCACTTGAGCAAGTGAAGTTCATATCTCGAACCCGATCGCTCGAGTCTTCATTATATGAGGATGCAAAGTTTTCCACCCATGAAGAGGATGAGTTTGACGAAACCTTTTATGCCTATGAACCCAAACGGTCCTCTTCACCATTTGAGCCTTTTCCCTACGGCCCTTCACGCACCGTTCTCGATGATGATCAAGAACTTTTTGAAAACAAACCTTGGGCCATGGAATTTCATGAGGCATCGACTCTAGAATCTAAAGAGGAATCTTTGAATGAGCATGGGAGCTTCTTCTTTGAACAACCACATGACACATGCTCACATCATGAATCTCTAGGGTCAATGCCTGTTAGTGCCAACACCACTTCTGCTGCCCACAACCACCTTGGTCCCTTGTTTTGCTATATGTTCTTTAGGATGGTTGTAGATACTTTTGTTTATCATAAATATTGCAAATATCGTGCTTGTATATTGTTGGCACTAACCTTGCAGGTCCTTCTCCGGGACTTTATTGACAAATCATGATGATGGAGAAAAGTCTTGCTCATCGGACTTAAAATGATGATGCCCTTGCCGATAGGATAATCGGTAGTTATCTCATATTTGTTTCCTCCATATTTGATTTCTCCTCAACATGCATATTCGGATTTTTTCTGATTTACTGGTGAAAAAAAAAAAAAAAAAAAATAAATGCAAACCATTTGTTCTTCACATGCATGTTTGTTTTCCCACCGAGACACCGCATTCCTTGCATATTTGCTTTCTGCATGTTTGAATTGTTCCAAACCATTTTGGGATTCTTCAAACCTTTTTATAAAAAAATGCTTTGAGCAAAATTTTGGAGGAATTTTGGCACAACTCCCTACGGCTTTCTAATACATAGCCATCATGGGGTTGTCAACCAAAAATGGACTTCATTTCATTATATTGGTTTTCAAGAATGCTTCGTGCCTTCACTTACACTCCACTCAAGCACCCTCTTCCAAAATTCTTACTCTTGCATTTTCCGAGAATTTTTATTGTTTGCCCCAAGTTCAAGAAAAAGATTTTTCCTTCTCCTTTTGGTTTTTCCATTTGAATAATTGGAGTTTCTCCAAAATAAACTCCCTCCTTGTTGGAATCATTCTCCAAACTCTTATTTTGTTCTTTTTTCTCCTTGAAAAAAAAAAAAATACGAGAGAATAAGATTGGTAAAATTTAACTTGAGCCAACCTTTTGGAAAATGCTTTGAGCAAAAGTTTTGATGGAATTTTGGCACAGCCCCCTTGACTTTAAGCATATAGCCATTGTGGGGCTGTTGACCAAGTTGAACTTCATTTCTTTTTGGATGCAAGGGTGTTTGAATTCATCAATTTCATCCCTTCCGCATTCAAGAACCCTTAAAAGCTAAATTCTTGCTCTCGCATTTCCCCAATTTTCCGCGATATTTTGTCTCAAGTTTAAGAAAAAGATTTTCTCTTTGGTTTTCTTATTTGCATAGTTGGAGTCCTTCAAAAATAAACTTCTTCCATCTTCGATCGTCTCCAACTCTTCTTTTTTCTTTAGAAATTTATTCTCAAAGAAAAACAATTTTGAGACAAACCATTTTGGCTTTTCGTCCGGAAGTTAAGAAAACGGTTTCCCTTTCTCTTCTTTTCTATTTGTTTAATAAATTAAGTTGCGAAAAAAAAAAAAAAAAAAAATCCTTGCAAAGGCAACCGACGGGAAATCCATTTGGTTTTCACTAACATAACCCGTGCTCGAGTTCGCTTTTGTGTTCTTGCTCTTATGTGCAGCCGGGAGAAAGGCCAATAATCAGCTCATCAACACGTTGAAAAAGGCGACAAGTTCAAGCACAAGTCACCCCCGACGTGACACATACTCGTCCCCCTCCATTGAGCTCATGCCTAATGTGAGAAGGTTGGCATGAAGAGCCTCACGAAGATCCCATGGAGGAGGACCTTGATGAAAACAACATGTCAAGACTCCTTTTCGACACCAACCTTGTCGTGGTGTGCGAAATGAAGGAACAAGCCTACAACTTCAATTCGATATCTCTGCACAACAAAGGTATGACCACATTCTTTGCTAATAATTGGAAGCCCAAGGGTGATATGGTTTTTATTCGTGTGGATGAGTATGGCTCCCACCTACTTACCACATGATTTCCCATGCATCCTTGTAGTAGTTAAACAATGGTACTACCCTTTGGTTCTCCCATAGGGAGTATCACCCTTCATGCATACATCCTTGCTATCTACTAGGCTTTCATAAGCATTGCTTATCAAACTTTGAGCCTACAAACTCCTGATCTTCACAAGCATGCTCATTGGCAATGAATCTTATTCCTTCTTGTGCTTGATGCATGGTTGGCTTGCTATGACTTGTGTTCCTCAAAGCAATCATAGACATATCTGTATGAGGAATGAGCTTAGAATCCTCTCGCCATGGTTAACGATATCAAAATCCCTCCTATGCAATGCATGAATGGTTAAGAACTTTCCAAGCAATTAGGACTTCTTGAGTGCACCTCGTTGTTTTATCATATCACTCCTAGAGTTGGGGCTTACACTGTTTCAAGTTTTCATATCACTAAGCCCCAAGTTGTTTTTATCAACGAGGAATATCTTGCCCATGATCGCACTCAAACATGGTCCACATGACATGCTTGTGCCTTTCTTCCTCGAGCTGTACAAATGAGGTCCGGTCATCTAACCCGGGACCTTGTTTGTATGTGCTCCGAGAGCTAACCTTGCCTCTCCAAGTTGGAGGAAATTGCTTGCGAGGAGTAGTGTTTTTGGCAGGATTCTCGGGTTCGAGAGAACAAGTGTGGGGGAGATCTCTCGAGTTTTCATCACGCACATGTTCGAGATCTCCCCACCAAAACATTGCACCAACATCACAGCCACACTTGCACAAAGGCCTTCCACAATCACATTGGGTTCAACCCCAAATCAAACGCCATGAGCAAAAGAACAAGTGTGGGGGGAGGTTCCCTCCCCCACAAAGGTAACTTGTATCGCAACTTGCATCCTTTTTCTTCCACCTTGAAAATGTCAAAATAAAATAAAAATTATAAAATGAAAAAAATCGAATAACACTTGAAAAAGAAATAATAAGTAAGGTGCTTCATCTCTCTTTTGTTTCAAACACATAAGGCACCTAAAGTTTAATTCAATAAATCTAGGCTCCCAGGTCTTTAACCCCGGTAGAGTCCTCTTTGTCTTCGCTTTGTTTTTGTTTGTTTCGAATAAATAAAGCGAGATACAAGAACAAGTGTGGGGGAGATCTCTTTAGTTCTTCATCACGCACACATTTGAGATCTCCCCCACCAACATGATGCACAACATCGCACTAATCGACACAAAAGAAGGTGGAGCCATCGAGACAAGAAAGCAAGGTTTGGCCGAACCTTTGGTTCGATCAAATATCCTATGGTCCACTTGGCCTCCACTTCACCCAAGGCGATGGTTTGCGCATTCTACCCCACTACTCTATCTCTCCAATTCATGAGTTAAACCAACCTTTTGAGCCAATCACTAAAATTTAACTCAAGAATAAAATGAACGTTATTGTTCCCTCAAACTACATGCTTCTAGACGGTTGGCCTGCATACTCTTTATTCCTCGCATCATATGCTGTTGCTTGTGAACACCAATCTCATAGGAACCCATGTTTATCTAAGTTGTTGGCGAATGTGATATGGTTGGATGAGATGAATCTTGCTCCTCCTGCATAGAGTAATTGGGTATTTATCTTGAAAAATTTAAAATTTATAGCTTCATGCTCCTCAATGATCTTATATTCCCACCAAAGCCATATGTTGATCACATTGCAAAGCCTACACACATATGCTTGCTTGTCATTGCATTGAGCTTTATCAAAATTGTGTGACCCTAGTGAGAAGCTTGTTATACTCTCATGATCAAGATCACATACACTCCACCTCACATGCTAAACTTCTACACTTGGAAGTTAAGCAATACGCCCATCCATCCACCAAAATAAATACTCCACATTATTACCCTTCTCTCTCAAGTTATCATCGGAGACATGGCTATGCAAAAGAAAGAATAATCCCTGCTCATACAAAAGTAGAGCATGTTGAAAAAAAAAAAAAAAAAAAAAAAAAGAAGAAGAAGAGAAAAGAAAGAAAGAATCATAAGCCATGTCCTCCTCGAACAATCAAAAAGAGAAGGAGAGAATGAACACAAAAAGGAGTACAATTTCCACAACACCACCCTCATACACACTTGCACATCTTGATCACGGTTGTATAACTTGCATTCTCCATGGATCCACTCTTTTGGTTCAGCAAAATATGTGATACAAGTATGCCTCTCTTTCATTCCCTACCAAGCTCCACATAAAGCCTTTTGTAGAAGTAAGATGAAAAGAGGAAAATCATGCCTTGGTGAGGAACCATAAACATTGAGCGATTTGAGAGTGATCATTTGAGGAGTATGAGCCATGTTTTTACTTTGAAAATCTATCAAAAACCCGAGTTACTCAGCGGAGGGAGTTATGATGACTTGAATCATGACCGTTCCATTCCTCAACCGCCCAAGATTACATGGTAGACACATCAAAGTTCACGGGTGCAGGTATGGCTTGGAATAATTTGTATGCTAGCATCATACCATGAGAAGTATGCTCCCGCTTATGCTCACTAGCTTTACTCGAGGACGAGCAAAGAGCTAAGTGTGGGGGTCTTGTTGACGGTCCTTACGATCCATTTTTACCGTCAACTTTATGCACCTTTTGAAATCATATCCATCACCAAGAGTAGACATAGGGCTTTTATCTAACCATTTCCACAAGTCTTGGTGAATTCGTGAGTGCAGGTGCAATCCATATGAAAACGGGGACAAGTATGCATAAAACATGGGCTTCGCACTTGCCGAACTTTCCCCGACATAAAAGACAACTCTCTCAGCCCAAAATCCGGAGAAACGAGGCTCCAACTCTATCCCTAGCAAGCTGGACCAAGGAAGGAAGCAACACGGAGAGCCACCACGAAGAAGACCGGACCCGGTGGGGCCCGGCCCGGTTCGGCCGACCTGGATTTGGGTTCGGCCGAAGCTGTGGTGGTGGCCCCAGCTGGCCCATTTTTCTGCGGCGGTTCACTACCGACGTACGGAGGTCGGTTCCACCTGCATTAAATGCCACCGACGTCGGGAACCGCCTCCAAGTTGCCGACCTTCCAAGGCTATAAATAAAGGGCTATACCCCCCTCTCTCAACACACCACCAACATCAAGATAGAAGACAAAATTCTCATCCTTAGGCCAAGGGCCTCTTGTATCTTAGTAGAATAGGAGAGAGGGCAAGGAAAAGGAAGGAGTGTTCCTCCCTTTTATAAAGTGGAGTAGTATTTCCTTTCCTTTTACCTTGGCGTGTAAACACTCTTTTAGGTGATTTATACGTGGTGATCTACTTATCTATCGTGACATATCTTTGTTAGACGTAATTCTTGTTATACTTGTTTACGGGATCATCGCTTCGCAAGAAGTGCTCTAGCTTTACGAACTCGGTTCTAGGCCGAGGCTAGAGTAGCGGTCAATAGCATAGACGTGGTGTCTAGGCTGGAGATCGCCTTTGTTTGCTTGTGTGCCCCACGGTTTGTAGAGGTAGGTGGCAGGAAGTGACAGCCCTGTCATCCAAAGGAACCCTCCACGTTCGGGTACATAGTAGAGCTTTCGTAGACCGGAGTGGCTTGGCGAGACCAAGCCTAAGACGGTGCCCGAAGTAAACAAGTCTAGCTTGCGTTCGTCTACCTTTAAAGGATAAATAGATAAGAGTCACCCTCTCGACCCTATTTTGCTACGTTGTCTTGGTTGTCCTTGGGTAAACTAACCTTGTTGCAGAAATACTCCGTTCCCTAGCGGATATAAATACGATACCTTGGAATACTCCCGGGTGAAGTGCTACAACGGTATTCCGTGCGCTTGCGGATTTATTCGTGACGTAAGAAATACCAACAATAAATCACCAAAAAGAGTGTTTATACGCCAAGGTAAAAGAAAAGGAAATACTACTCCACTTTACAAAAGGGAGGAATACTCCTTCCTCTTCCTTGCCCTCTCTCCTATTCTACTAAAATACAAGAGGCCCTTGGCCTAAGGATGAGAGTTTTGTCTTGTATCTTGATGTTGGTGGTGTCTTGAGAGAGGGGGTGTAGCCCTTTATTTATAGCCTTGGAAGGTCGGCAACTTGGAGGCGGTTCCGGACGTCGGTGGCATTAATTGCGGGTGGAACCGACCTCCGGACGTCGGTGACAAACCGCCGAGGAGAAGATGGGCCGGGGGCCCACTGTCGGTTCGGCCGAACCCACTAGGGTGGTTCGACGAAGCTGGCCTGGACTCCCCGGGCTTGATTCTTCTCGCGGTGCCTTCCCTGGTCGTGTACTTGGCCCAATCCACTTGCTTGGTTTGATGTTGAGGCTCTGTTTTGTGGTTTTGGGCTTTTGGACTATATTCTTTAGTCCGGGGAAAATCCGTCGATTGCAAAGTCCATGTTTCGTGCATGTTTTCCCTTTGTTTTCATATGAATTGCACCTGCATTCATAATTTCACCAAGACTAGTGGAATTTGTTAGAAATAATCCCTATGTCTATTCTTGGTGATGGTGTTTGATTCAAAAAGATGCAACATGTTGACGGTAAAATTGGACCATAAGGACCGTCAACACCGGGATGAGCGGATATTTACCGGCTTTTGGCGATACCTCGGGATGATCAGCCCTGCTGAAGGTAATGGGCACCTCGGACCACCGTAGATATTCGGGAGTGGCGGGAGCAACGGCATTAACCTCTCGAAACGCCAATTTTTCTTTTCGCTTTGACTCGTACGCGTCCGGGCCTCAATAGATCATGTTCACCTCCCGAGCCGGTTCTTAAAAGCCTTCGTCATCCTCATTGTCATCACGCTCTTTATCCTTGCCCTTGTCGTCTCTCTCGGTTCCTATGAGCGGCTGGGGTGCAACCTTTAAGGCAAACCGAGCGAACGGCCTTAACGGGAAGCACTCCTTAGCTTTATGATTCCCATTATGAATCATGCAAGGGCTCTCGAGAAGTGTTTCGAACGACGGTCGTTCTCTCGGACCTCTCTTAGGAGGTTCCGGCCGATCTCCTCCATGAGACAGTTCGGCAGTTTGCCAACAAGGTGATCAGCCTTGCGCTTATTGTTATTCTTGGATCCGGACTGGTTGCCTTGGTCATGCTTCGGTTCCTTCCCTTTGTTCCCGCGCAAATTGACCACGTTTGATTCATCAGCGGCGTAATCATCTCGCTATCTTGAAGCACTCGACGTCGTCATGGTAAGGTTCCGATTTCGCCTTCCAATCTTGTGAACTAATGCTTCACTTCGGACGCCAGACATTTTCGCACTCCGGACTCCACTTGAAGGTAGAGTCTTTCTCCAACAATTTTGTCATTGGCTTGGAGATGATAGAAAAATTTGGAATGAATTTCCGATAATATCCCGCAAGTCCGAGAAAACTACGGATGTGCTTGACGGTTTTGGGAGTCTTCCAATTTAGCACGTCGGCAACTTTACTTGGATCGACGGAAATTCCCTCGGCTGAAATGATATGACCCAAGAATGGAACTCGATCCAACCAAAATTCACACTTGCTGAATTTTGCATAAAGTTGATGATCTCGTAGTCGTTGAAGCACAATGCGGAGGTGTTCAGCATGTTCTTCCTCCGACTTGGAATAAATGAGGATATCATCAATGAATACCACCACGAACTTGTCCAGCTCCGGCATAAATACCGAGTTCATGAGGTACATGAAATAGGCCGGTGCATTTGTCGATCCAAAAGACATTACGAGATATTCAAAAAGTCCATATCTCGTAGAGAAAGCGGTTTTAGGAATGTCCTCCGGCCGAATTTTAATTTGGTGATAGCCGGAGCGAAGATCGATTTTTGAGAATACTTTTGCACCGACTAGTTGATCAAATAGCATATCAATGCGTGGGAGAGGGTATTTATTTTTAATGGTTACCGCATTGAGGGGTCGATAATCAACACATAACCTTAGTGATTTATCTTTCTTCTTCACAAAAAGAGCGGGGCAGCCCCAAGGCGAAACACTTGGGCGTATGTACCCCTTGTCTAGGAGTTCGTTGAGTTGCTCCTTAAGTTCCGTTAATTCATTGGGAGCCATTTTATACGGTCTTCTAGATATTGGTGCGGTTCGGGCTGAAGTTCGATTTTAAATTCTACTTCCCGATCAGGTGGCATTCCCGGTAAATCATTCGGGAACACATCGGGAAACTCACACACTACTGGTATGTCTTCTAGTTTCCTTCCTTCTAGGTGCTGAATTTGGGTTCTTAAAATTTTTGGACACGGCAATGAGAGGATAGACGGGCCGTGTAGGGGTGAATTTAAATGTACTTCTCGGGTATCTATGTGTAAGACAGCTCTATGTCGCTTCATCCATTTCATTCCTAATATCACATCTATGCCTTGCCCATTTAGAATGATTAGTGGCGAGAGGTAGGTATTTCCGGCAAGTTCAAAGGGGACATTTCTTGCTTCACGGTTTGTGTGAATGAGGCCACCGGGAGATGTGATAGTGTATGGAGTTTGCAAAATGGTGGATGATAGGTGCAACCTATCCACACATGCTTGACTAATAAAATCATGCGTGGCGCCGGAATCGAAAAGAATGAAGGCGGGATGTTCTGAAATGGAAAACATACCCGAGAGGACCGGTTCTCCGGCTTGCACATCTTCGACCGTAGTAAAATTCACACGGCCGGTCTTGGTGGGGGTTTTGTGGTGGTTGTTGTTGTTGTTGCCGCGGTTATTATTGTTGCCATTATTGCCGCGGTGGTGCTGAGGTTGATTGTTCCCACCGTTGTTGCCATTGTTGCGGCGAGGATGTGGGCATTCTCCGATGAAGTGACCAATGCCACCGCAGTTGAAGCATGGCTGCTGCGGGGATGGCCTGGCACCTTGGTTATGCTGCTGCGGGGTGTGCTGGTGACCACGGTGCTGATAGGAGTGGTGGGGCGCACGATAAGGCTGCTGGAAAGTAGTGCGTTGCCCACCCATTGGAGGCACTGGGACACGGAATTTCTGACCAGTGGGGCTGGTCACTGCAAGCTTGAACTTGTGAGGTGGCGCACCGGATGAACTTCCCGCGGTGCGCTTCCTCTTCTTGTCATCCTGATTGACGCGAATGGCGTCCTCTTGCACAATGGCTGCACTAACCAATTCATTGAATGTGCCATTCAAGAGAGCGAGGCGGTCTTGCAATTTCGGATTTAGACCCTTCCGAAAGCACTCACGCTTCTTTGCATCTGTGTCAGCATGATAGGAAGCATACTGGGCAAGATAGTTGAATTTCCGAGCATACTCTTGCACAGTACTGGAGCCTTGCTTCAGGTCAACAAATTCCTGAAGCTTCCTTCTCATGACACCGTCGGGAATGTGGTGTGCACGGAAGGCTGCCGAGAATTCCGGCCATAGCACCTGGTGATCCGCGGGGAGTGCAGCGGTGTAGTTTGCCCACCACGCACTAGCCGACCCACGGAGCTGCTGTGCTGCAAACAGAGTCTTCTGATGCTCGGTGCAATTCAGAAGAGCGAACTTGGACTCCACAATACGCAGAAAATTATCTGCTTCCAGGGGGTCCTTTGCTTCTGAAAAGGACGGCGGTTGAGTCGCCCAGAAATCCCCGTAAGAGGTGGGACGGGGCTGCGGTGGAGGAGCTGCTGCCTGGGCATTATTGTTCTGGCTTGCCAGGAACAGCCGAAACATCTCGTTCTGATTATGAACAAGTTGCTCCACAGCAGTCAGCGGTGGTGGAGGAGGTGGCTGTGATGAAGCACCCTCCCCCGAATTATCCACCGTGCGACGAGTGTTCACCATCTGCCACACAATTTAATTACACCATTAGTCTCAGCGTTTCGGAGCCATAGACAATGATAGTAATTAAGGGACATGATATGAACATGAATTTCAGAATGCAATCCATAGGAGGAAAATTTCATCAGGTGCTGAAATTGATGGATTAAAAGTTTCGGTATGAAATTTTCAGATTGCATAACCCGGGAGATTAATTTCCATGAGCTGAAATTGGTAAAACCAGAAAATTTTACTCATAATTTCAGACCATTCAAACTTAGTAAAATTTTCTTATGATTCTGAAATTTTTGAAGAACGAGACATATATTCATTAAACATAAGCTTAGTGGTTCATATATGTTTCAAGGTGCAACCCATTTGTACACAAAAGCGCGCGATATTAACACTTCTTAGCGCGGGGCTATACGTCCAGGATTTTCCGGCCTAGCTAGTCATCCATACCTCCTATGCTGTCAGCCTACCCAAAACACAGCAACCACTACGTCCTTACGTACGTACAAGCCACTAGTTCTTGTTCTTTAGTACACTACCATTAATTTTACAAGTTCCTTTCTTAGCACTAGCTAGTAATCTAAGCATCGCTGTCGGTGTCTTCCGGGTTGTTCACATCGGAAGCATCGCTAGCAGCGTCGTCACCATTGTTCTCCGGCGGTGGTGGCTGCAACAGATTCCAGTGAGCTGCCAGCAACACCTGGTGGTGCTGCTGTAACGCGGCCAACTGGTGCTGAAGATTCCCTATTTCTGTGAACAGCTGGTCCATGTTGGTCTGTGCGGTCTGAAGCTGTCCATGCAGGAATTGCATGGTGGCCTGCTGGGAGTAGATGGTCTCATCCTTCTGAGTAATAGATGTCTTAGCTGCATTCAGCTCATTTAGTGCCTCAATCCGTTCCTCATCACAGAACGTAGCCATCTGCTCATGTTCTGCCTTTTCCTGCTCAGCTCTTTCTTTTGCCCTATCTGCGACGACGCGTAGATTGTCGCTGAAGATAAGGTCATCCTGCACTTCCTTGATACGTGCAGTCAGGGCAGCATTTTCCTGCTCCAGCTCGGTGATACGGGCGGTCAGCTGCTTGTTCTCCTCTTTTGCTGAGTAGTAGTCGTCCGTGACATCGGTGAGACGATCAGTGAGGTCTTCCACCTCAGATCTCAGCTGATTCCTTTCAGTCATGAGTTGTCTTGCATCCATCTATAGATCATGGTTAGGGATACATTTTAAGCAGCATTATTATCAATAATTTAGGTAAATAAAAGCTCAATTAACATGCTGGAAGGAAATAGAAAGAAACTGACATCCTTTACAACGTAACCGGTTCTGAACCCTCTCTGTTTTTCCCCAATTTCGTCTCTGTTTGTACAGTAAAATTTACCAAAATTTATGACCAGATGCTAGAATATTTCCTAAGCTTTCCAACGCATCCTAGAACACGGAAAAATCTTAAGCGGATCAAAAGATATGGCGGTTTCCGGCTCGACGGATTTTTCTGCCAGGTTTTCTGGAAACGCCGGGAACTAAAATTGGCTCTCTGTTTTTGCTTATTCGACCGGCTTAACGAATTTTCCTTGCTGACCTGATATTAGATGAAATGTGGGGCATAACACGAGCTTTCCAGAATGGGGTAGATCATTTTATTTGGATAAGTACTTCAAAAGTTATAGCGATTTTCGTGAGGCACCCGAATCTGCCAATCCGGCGATTCGGCGAAATCTGGCAACCTTTTGCCAGGTTTTCGGGTAAGTCATTTTTAGTATGATTCCACTCTACTTTTACTCGGATCATCGTGCCAGGGTGATGGTACGTGTTATGAGCTTTCTGGATTGTGTTTAATCGTTTCGTTTGAGTGAACGATTCAAAAGTTGTGGCCGTTTCCATGAATCGATAATCGGTTAGGGTTTAGTTCTCGATCGGGTGGGGTTTTCTGCCCGATTTTTGGATATCGTGCACGAATTGTGTTGAAAATTTTGGTGAGTTGTTTGAGACCGTGTTTTGCATTCTTGATCGATTATCTCACGCAATTTGTGATGCATGGCATGAATAATGACATGAAATGACGTTAACCTACGTCCTTTCCAAAATAAAATACGTGATCGGGCTATATATAGCCGACCACTCGCTTTTTGTGGCAACACACACACGATCTCATCACGGGAACTACACGATCTAAGGTCCGGGGTTAGCGTACCTGCAAGAGACCATTTCAGAAACATTACATCAAATTCAAAAGAAACTATGAAAACAAGTGTTCCACAATCTCATCATCTTCCTCATCATCATCTTTCTCATAGTAACGGTTCATCGAAAGAACCGCCCCGTGGATTGCCACGAGCCAACATTGTCCCGTATTATTACTTCCGCGGGCACGGAGCGCTAATTTAAATTGCAAACATACCTGGGCCGGGCCGTAGTTGCAAAAATTTAAACAAGCATAACCCAGGGTTAGTTTGCCACTTCTATTTCTACTGTAGACCTTACTTGGGCTTTCTATGTCGTTCCTCACCGTATAAATGTGTTGGTGATTTTTAGTATGACCCGTAGTGTACGGCATATCCCGACACGGCTCTGATACCAGCTGTGACACCCCTACCTCGCGAGGCGAGAGGGATTGTCGCACGGGATCGTATCGGGGAGACATTCGACGAAGCGAACGTTCATTGCACATACATCGGGGATACATTCAGCATTTTATTACATAGAGAACACTACTTGAGTAACAAGTTTCATACATAATCTCTTAAGTATTACAAGCCATTGTTCGAATTTCAGATTTACAATACATAAGTGAAGTGATTTTACAATACTTGATAATGTCTTTGCGGAAGCGTAAACATCTCGACGATACATATATATAGTTAACTAGGAGAACCACACCAGCCCATACGGCATGGCCTCACTCTTGAGTCGGTGAAGCGGGAACCCACTCCACGGTCCACTCCTGAGGTTCCTCGCTTTGACACACATACTTCCCGCAGCAATCACAATAATCGGGCTGCGGGAATCCTGAAAATAGTTTCAACACAAACCCTGAGTATCTAATATACTCCGCAAGGCTTACCCGTCAAAAATGGTTCTAAGAACCGACCCTAACATGCAGGGGGCTTGACCTGGTTTGCGGAAATAGCCAAAACAGCACCTATGTTTTTCTAAAAATTCATGTTTTAGCCAATTTGAATGGGTTTGAACATGAATATAAATTTAGTGAGCATTGCTATCAAAACATGGTTGCAATACATGAGGTAATTCTTCAAAATCAGCAAGCTTAATCATCATATTCACTTTGTTACTACGATGCAATCTGCTCGAGACAAGTGGTACTCATCACCGCGAGGGACGGCGATATATATCGATTTACACCCTGCAGGGAAACCCAAATGCACGACATACGCATCATTTAAGAACACGTATGGCCACCTTTCACAAGATCACCATAGATATGAGCCGGGTCCACCCTCCGAGTGTGCATTCCACATGCAACCACGGTAGCGTCGGGTCCAAGGGTAATAACACACCCTCCATCTACTCACAAACCCGTGCATCCACCGTGACCAACACTTTGCACAAAGGGTGGAGAGACCGTCCAACACTACGGCTCTCAAGTTACATCAGTTTACCAACTCCCATACGAAGGTATGCACTTGGTACACAACTCAATACTTGCTCGCGGAGTCACAACGAACGGTCCTTGACCGACACATACGGGGCTATGGCGAACAAGGGCCAACCTTGTCACCGCATCCTACACATGCTCTTCCCCGTACGGTCTCCAATTAATCATATGAGGGTAACCAAAAATTTAATCCCTAGACCGAGTGATCTCCAAATCACTCGGTGTTGCTACCGATAAATTTATTAAGCATAGCACTAGCGATTAGGCTTATACTTAACCAAGACCACAGGGTATAGAAGGTCTGGTGCAACTAGGTTTCCGAGCAACTCCTAAACTTAAATGCACAATACATCATAGACGTATGTGAAAATAAAGAGAACTTTAAAACATAGGTCATGCTCCGGGGCTTGCCTTGGTTCGGCTCGTAGTCGGCACACTCGAACTCGCTTACTTCAAGCTGGTGCTCTCCTTGATCTTCAGCTCCGGTCGGGTTTCCTATATGAGTGCATATGAAGTGTATGAGCAATGGATGAATTCGTATTTATATAGTTCCTGGAACTTTCTCAATAATATAATGTAACGATACGTTTGCATAAATTAAACATGATCTTGAGTGGTGATGATATGGTCATGCTGGTGGTAAGTGTGGTTTGTTTCATGGGGACAACCTTCTAATTAGGTAGACTTTCCATCATTTAGTATAAATGTTCATGCTGGTTTTCGGAGATCAAGAAGATAGGGTATAATTCCTTATTCTTAGTATGCAAGAGGTAGGTGCCCATTTCTTAGGATGAAGTTTTATCACTTCGTTAAACTTCGTGCACCACTAATATTCATCATTTCATGTGGGATTGCTATGATTAAACCTACATCATATATGACCGTTCTTGCCCAAAAAGATAAACGTGATTATGACTTGTTTAATTGTGCCATGTAAGTGTGAAAAATTATCTAGCCATAACAGAAAGTAAAAAGGTAGTTTGAGCTTAGTCAAATGCTCAGCTATTTGTTTAGCTAAGTCTGGGCTGCCAGGCTGACTGTGAAGCCTTCTTAAGGTGTTCAAATCTTAATATTTTGCTATAGAACTTAGGTGATTCATGCTGGTTAATTTAAAGTACATAACTCAAGGGTTACAACGAGCTTATGGCTGTTTCATTTGGAGTTGTATTCAAAAAGTTATTGAATTTCAAAAACGGCAAGTTGTCACGCAGGCATAACGGATTAGCATCTTAGAGTGCTTAAATCTTTGTTTTTCTACACATGAAGCACTGAGATTATGTTACTACGTTAAAGTACAAGTTATATACTTTCCAAAGAGCCCTTGCTCATGAAGTTTGGATCCGGGGTCCAGAAGTTACATCATTTTTAAAATGCAATCTTGTTAAGCAGCTTGGTCATGATAGTGTTTTCATCTTGCTCAAAAATTAATTTTTACTATATAATCTTAGGTGTTCATGTTCACCATGTTGTAGTACAAGTTACAAGCTTTCCAATGCGCTTTGAATCGTTCAAATCCGTGGCGTATAACTCGAGTTATGATTTTTCTAAAATCCTTAATCGTTACGAAATTTCAGCACGATTCGAAATATTTCTAAGTGTGGCGCGCGGGGGGTTCGCGGAGCGGCGGCGGAGCTCACCGGCGGCGCGTTAGAAGCTCGCCGCAGGGGCCGGGACTTGGCCGCCTGCGCACGGTTTTCGGCGGCGCACCGCTTGGTGGGGGCGGCGAGAGTGGTGGGGCGAACGGAGCATGGCTCGCGACGAGCCACGGCGGATGCGGCGGCTCGGCGTGGGAGCTTGTGCTCGCCGGTGCAGGAGGAAGGGAATGGTTAAGTCGCAGAGCTGCACCTTCGCACGGAGACGAACGGCGCGGGGTCGGTGCAGGCTGAGGTGGTCCGGAGTGTGCTGGCGTCGTCGGGGTGGCGGGGCGCGGTGACCGGCGATGAAGAAGATGGGCTGTTGCTTCTTCGTTCTGGTGCGGTTGAACCCGGGGAGGGGCAGGGGGGTCGGTCGGGTTCTTGCGCATCTTCCGGAGGCAGAGACGCAGCATGAGCTCACCGAGCACCGCTCAATCGAGCTCGCCGGCGTTAATGGCGGACATGGAGCTCTTCTCGGATTTTTGGCGATTGGCGCTCACGAGAGGAGAGGAGGAGGTTGGGGGCTGGGGCTAGAGGCTGCTCCGGGACTTGGCGAGGTGCTTGCGCGCAAATGTGGAGCGTGGAACTGCAGGAGGGGCGGCGCACCGGGAAATGGCTCGGGCGGCGCCATGGCCAAACCTCTCCCCCGCCATCGACGGCCGAGCGCGCACGCTTCGAGGCGAAGCTAACCGGCGATGGACGGCGCGTGGGACTGCACGGAGCGGCGAGGACGGGCGGCGCCTAACCGGCATGGGCACCGGCGGCGAACGCCGCCGGCGGTGGCCCTGGCCACTGTGCCGATTTCTGTTCAAATGATATTCTCCCTATTTACAGTTTTGCCACTACTGTCCTTCTCTGTAAATTGCTCATAGACTTTGATCCTTTTGACATTTTTGCAAACCAGAATTTCTGTGGGTCCTGTGGATTATGTGGAACAACTTTCCTTATAGGCCAAAGTTCAAATTCGAAGTGTAAAAATTTACAAAAATTGTTGAACAGGTGCTGTTTCTGCTAAGAGTTGTATTTTTCTAGGGATTTGTGCTGTTCTAAAAATTCAAGAAAAATGTCCTAAATTCATGTCTTGATATGCCCTACCAGATTGTGCAAAAATTTGGGGTTACCACTTTGGAGAAAGTTTGAGATCTCAAGAGCTAGGGTTTTGGAATATTAAAAACCCTAATAGGACTTTAACCTATTATTTCATGTGGCTAGGCGGTTGATTACTGTTTTCTTATGCAAAATTTTATTTAGTACAGTAACAACCTGATTTTGTGACACGGGGTGTCACA
>JAUNZO010002610.1:15000-19457 GCA_031894775.1 Chloris gayana
AGAAGTCTCGTTAATCTCCTCATGCTCGTTCCAAGTTCGAAGTACCATTTGGCCAAAGAAAAACCCGCTTCCTGACACGATTGCCTCTTTATATAGATAGATATAGGATCTATGGGGTTATTACTTAGAAGTCTATTTTGTACAAGATCCCCTCCTATCTGATAGAAAAGGGTCCCATGATCCCGAGCCGGTCTTATCTTGGCTCGCAAACCCCAAGTTTGTCTATGAAGAGCTAATCTAATTGTATTAGTTTCTATAATGGATTTCTTATGTGAAATACTAACGGATAGGGCCCCGTTGCTAAGTGCTACAAGATCTAATGCACTGGAACTCGTGGTTATGGACCCGAATCCTTTAGTATGGAACATTGTCTTTTCCAAGTAAAAACCCCTAGTATATGAAAGAATGAAAAGGTGCTTTCGTTCTTGTGGAATAAGAAGCCCTCGTACCTTAATGAAAGGAAAATAGGAATTTTTCGTTAGGTATTTGACCAAATAGGATTGTCCAGTTCCTATAGAACCTATCACTAAAATACCCGATAGGGCTAAGCGGAACGAAAAGGGTTTTCCATGAGATGGTAAATGAAAATGATTAACCCCACACGAGGTTTGGGAATAAGTGATTGTCTGATAATGAGCAAGGAATATACGTCTTTCTGCTAAAGAGGATCTATTAAACTCATAATTCATTAGATCCTTGTTAGCAATGTCAAGTAGGTATCATAAGTAAATGGATCCCGGTTGTTCAATCCTTTGATAACCAAGGTCCTTCTTTGCTAAAGAGAAATGATCACTATGAGTCAGACTCAATAGAATTGGATCCATTCCAAATAGCGAGAATTAGGATTCTTGATCCCTCTCAATCTCTCTTTCAATTCGAGGATCCAGAGAAGTGTTTTCATAGTCATCTCCGAATATTTGCCATCTCCGAATATTTTGATTTTCTTTTTCTATGATATGTCTTTCTATATGAAAATTGGTTATTTACGATGTACGATGATCCCTGTTAAGCATCCATGGCTGAATGGTTAAAGCGCCCAACTCATAATTGGTAAATTTGCGGGTTCAATTCCTGCTGGATGCACGCGAACGGGAACGTTCCATAAGTCTATTGGAACTGGCTCTCTATCCATGGAATCTCATCCATCATCCATACATAACGAATTGGTATGGTATATTCATACCATAACATAAGAACAATAAGAACTCGAATTCTTATCGATACTGGAACTCAGAGCATAGGAGGGAAAGTCGATTTATGGATGGAATCAAATACGCAGTATTTACAGAAAAAAGTCTTCGTTTATTGGGAAAGAATCAATATACTTTTAATGTCGAATCGGGATTCACTAAGACAGAAATAAAGCATTGGGTCGAGCTCTTCTTTGGTGTTAAGGTAGTAGCTGTGAATAGCCATCGACTACCCGGAAAGGGTAGAAGAATGGGACCTATTCTGGGACATACAATGCATTACAGACGTATGATCATTACCCTTCAACCGGGTTATTCTATTCCACTTCTAGATAGAGAAAAGAACTAAAGGAGAATACTTAATAATACGGCGAAACATTTATACAAAACACCTATCCCGAGCACACGCAAGGGAACCGTAGACAGGCAAGTGAAATCCAATCCACGAAATAAATTGATCCATGGACGGCACCGTTGTGGTAAAGGTCGTAATGCCAGAGGAATCATTACCGCAAGGCATAGAGGGGGAGGTCATAAGCGCCTATACCGTAAAATCGATTTTCGACGGAATCAAAAAGACATATCTGGTAGAATCGTAACCATAGAATACGACCCTAATCGAAATGCATACATTTGTCTCATACACTATGGGGATGGTGAGAAGAGATATATTTTACACCCCAGAGGGGCTATAATTGGAGATACTATTGTTTCTGGTACAAAAGTTCCTATATCAATGGGAAATGCCCTACCTTTGAGTGCGGTTTGAACTATTGATTTACGTAATTGGAAATAACCAATTAGGTTTACGACGAAACCTAGAAATCGATCACTGATCCAATTTGACTACCTCTACGGGATAGACCTCAACAGAAAACTGTTGAGTAACGGCAGCAAGTGATTGAGTTCAGTAGTTCCTCATAGAAAATTATTGACTCTAGAGATATGGTAATATGGAGAAGACAAAATTGTTTGAAGCACGCACAGAACCGGAAGCGCCCCTTGTTTCAAAGAGAGGAGGACGGGTTATTCACATTTAATTTGATGGTCAGAGGCGAATTGAAAGCTAAGCAGTGGTAATTAAAACCCCCGGGTGAAAATAGGGATGTCTCCTACGTTACCCATAATATGTGGAAGTATCAACGTAATTTCATAGAGTCATTCGATCTGAATGCTACATGAAGAACATAAGCCAGATGACGGAACGCAGAGACCTAGGATGTAGAAGATCATAACATGAGCGATTCGGCAGATTTGGATTCCTTTTCTATATATCCACTCATGTGGTACTTCATCATACGATTCATATAAGATCAATCTGTCTAGAGAGCGTCATATACATCTAGAAAGCCGTATGCTTTGCAAGAAGCTTGTACAGTTTGGGAAGGGGTTTTTTGAGAAAAAAGAAGAATCTACTTCAACCGATATGCCCTTAGGCACGGCCATACATAACATAGAAATCACACGTGGAAGGGGTGGGCAATTAGCTAGAGCAGCAGGTGCTGTAGCGAAACTGATTGCAAAAGAGGGTAAATTGGCCACTTTAAGATTACCATCTGGGGAGGTCCGTTTGGTATCCCAAAACTGCTTAGCAACAGTCGGACAAGTGGGTAATGTTGGGGTGAACCAAAAAAGTTTGGGTAGAGCCGGATCTAAGTGTTGGCTAGGTAAACGCCCCGTAGTAAGAGGGGTAGTTATGAACCCTGTGGACCACCCCCATGGGGGCGGTGAAGGGAAAGCCCCCATTGGTAGAAAAAACCCACAACCCCTTGGGGTTATCCTGCGCTTGGAAGAAGAACTAGGAAAAGGAAAAAATATAGTGATAGTTTTATTCTTCGTCGCCGTAAGTAAATACGTAACTAGGAATATGGAAAATTGCATTGCAATAATGCGATGGGCGAACGACGGGAATTGAACCCGCGCATGGTGGATTCACAATCCACTGCCTTGATCCACTTGGCTACATCCGCCCCTTATCCAGCTAAAGGATTTTCTCTTTTTTCCACTCATCATTATTCTATTTATTCTGACCTCCATACCTCGATCGAGATAGTGGACATAGGATGCCACTCTTTAAAATGAAAAAGGAGTAATCAGCTGTGACACGAAAAAAAACGAATCCTTTTGTAGCTCGTCATTTATTGACAAAAATCGAAAAGGTCAATATGAAGGAGGAGAAAGAAACAATAGTAACGTGGTCCCGGGCATCTAGCATTCTACCCGCAATGGTTGGCCATACAATCGCGATTCATAATGGAAAGGAACATATACCTATTTACATAACAAATCCTATGGTAGGTCGCAAATTGGGGGAATTCGTGCCTACTCGGCATTTCACGAGTTATGAAAGCGCAAGAAAGGATACTAAATCTCGTCGTTAACTGAATTCAGAATAGAAAGATTTAGAATAAACAAAGAAATACCCAATATCTTGTTTCAACAAGATATTGGGTATTTCCGGCTTTCCTCCCTTTAAAAACTCCTATATGTTAGTAGAAAAACCTTATCCATTAAGAGATGGAACTTCAAGAGCAGCTAGGTCTAGAGGGAAGTTGTGAGCATTACGTTCGTGCATTACTTCCATACCAAGATTAGCACGGTTGATGATATCAGCCCAAGTATTAATAACGCGACCTTGGCTATCAACTACAGATTGGTTGAAATTGAAACCATTTAGGTTGAAAGCCATAGTACTAATACCTAAAGCGGTGAACCAGATACCTACTACAGGCCAAGCAGCCAAGAAGAAGTGTAAAGAACGAGAGTTGTTGAAACTAGCATATTGGAAGATTAATCGACCAAAATAACCGTGAGCAGCCACAATGTTATAAGTCTCTTCCTCTTGACCAAATCTGTAACCCTCATTAGCAGATTCATTTTCAGTAGTTTCCCTGATCAAACTAGAGGTTACCAAGGAACCATGCATAGCACTGAATAGGGAACCGCCGAATACACCAGCTACACCTAACATGTGAAATGGATGCATAAGGATGTTGTGCTCTGCCTGGAATACAATCATAAAGTTGAAAGTACCAGATATTCCTAAAGGCATACCATCAGAGAAACTTCCTTGACCAATAGGGTAAATCAAGAAAACAGCAGTAGCAGCTGCAACAGGAGCTGAATATGCAACAGCAATCCAAGGACGCATACCCAGACGGAAACTAAGTTCCCACTCACGACCCATATAACAAGCTACACCAAGTAAGAAGTGTAGAACGATTAGCTCATAAGGACCACCATTGTATAACCATTCATCAACAGATG
>JAUNZO010002611.1:0-13915 GCA_031894775.1 Chloris gayana
AACCGTCTGGCTCAATATGCTCCTCGGAATGTGGACACCGACGCCAAGAAGAAGGAATGCTTTAAGCAAGGACTTACTACCAAGTTACAATCCCGGCTTGTTCTGGACCGAGGAGTTAGTTTTAATGAGTTAGTAAGTGATGCTATACTCATGGAGGATGCTCTTCGTGTTCATCAAGAAGAGAAGGCCAAGAAGAGAGCAGCCAATGAACAAGGAAGTAAGGTACCCTCCAAGTATCGTCTAGTCCACACTTCTGCAGCAGATCGGAGGTTCGAGCCTACGCCAACATATCCCATTTCTCACCGGCCACCTCGGTATCAGCAACAGTGTGTTTTCCCGTTCAGCGGTCCAACAATCGGACCTATCAAGTGTACACTCCTTATCCCAAACTCCACAATCGGTTGACCATCTATGCTATAACGATGGTTGTCATGGACAATTGGCTCAAGATTATGTCGCACCAACAAAGCAGAAATTGTCCACACGTCCTCAAAAGAAAGCAGTTGGTCAACAGAAAAATGCATTGAAATATGGTAAGATGAAGACTGGTCGTGTCAACTTCACCACCGCCGAAGAGATTCCGAAAGGGTCACAAGTCATGGCTGGATTGTTCTCTATCAACCATCATGCTGCCATTATTTTATTTGACTCAGGAGCAACCCACAACTTCATCAGCAAAGGGTATGTCCAAAAACATAATCTGCCATCATGCAAGATGACTTACCCACATCTCATATCATCGCCTGGAGGTAATATACTTGCAGATCAAAGTACTACAGAGCTACCATTGAAATTGGGTCGTAAGGATTATCCCACCTCCTTTATAATCTTAAACGGGCAAGGATTGGATGCGATTCTTGGCATGAGATGGATGAAGTATCATAAAGCAGTATTGGATATAGATGCTTTTGCAGTTCACCTGAATTCTCCTCTTCACGGACGAGATTGCTTTCAGTTGACTTCTTCCCAAACTATTCCACCAATGATTTATAAGACTATTAGTAAAAGTTTGGAAGACATTCCTATAGTTTGTGAGTACCCTGATGTTTTTCGGAAGACTTACCGGGTTTACCGCCGGATCGAGCGGTAGAGTTTAAGATAGAGTTACAGACTGGAACAGACACCAATATCAAGAAGGCCGTATCGGATGCCGTCGAATGAGCTAGCCGAGTTGAAGGTGCAATTAAAGGAATTATTGGACAAGGGATATATTCGTCCAAGTTCGTCACCACTGGGGATGCCCAGCCCTGTTCGTGAAGAAAAAGGACAAGACATTAAGGCTATGTGTGGATTATAGGCCTTTGAATGCCGTGACCATCAAGAACAAGTACCCTCTCTCGAGGATTGATATCTTGTTTGATCAGCTGATGGGAGCTAAAGTCTTCTCCAAGATAGATCTTCGCTCGGGGTATCATCAGATTAAGATAAGAGCCGAGGATATACCGAAGACCGCGTTCTCCACAAGATACGGACTATACGAGTACCTGGTGATGTCATTTGGATTGACCAATGCACCAACACATTTCATGTATCTCATGAATTCCATATTCATGCCTCGAGTTGGACAAGTTTGTCGTGGTATTCATTGACGACATCTTGATTTACTCTAAGTCAGCCGAGGAACATGCCAACCACTTAAGAGTTGTGTTGCAACGACTAAGGGATCATCGACTCTATGCTAAGTTCAGCAAGTGTGAGTTTTGGCTAAAGGAAGTGCAGTTCCTAGGTCATGTGATATCAGCCGAAGGAGTGGCCGTTGACCCAGGCAAAGTTCAGGAAGTGTTGGATTGGAAATCACCGAAGTCCGTATCACAAATCAGAAGTTTCTTGGGATTAGTTGGTTACTACGGAAGGTTTATTCCGAATTTCTCAAAGATTGCCAAGCCGATGACTAAGCTATTGGAAAAGGATAAGAAGTACGTATGGAGCAAAGAATGTGAAGAAGCCTTTCAAACATTCAAGAAGTTGTTGACAACAGCTCCCGTACTTGCCCGACCAGTATCCGACGAAGCCTTTTGATGTGTATTGTGATGCATCGGGAACATGACTTGGATGTGTTCTAATGCAGGAAGGTCGAGTGATCGCCTATGCTTCTCGACAACTTAGGCGTCATGAGGAACACTATCCCACACATGATCCGGAGTTAGCAGCTGTCGTTCTAGCATTGAAAAGCTGGAGACATTATCTCTTGGGTAACTTGGTACATCTATACACGGACCACAAGAGTCTCAAGTACATCTTCACTCAAGCGAGATCTGAATATGCGTCAACGAAGATGGCTAGAGTTAATTAAAGATTATGAACTGGAGATTCATTATCATCCGGGCAAGGCAAACATGGTAGCTGATGCATTAAGTCGCAAGGTTCATTGCAATAATCTCATGGCTCAACTCTTGATTCAAGCACCTCCACCCGAAATTGGTGAGCCAAATCTTCGGATCATTCCGTATGGAGCCTTGACCAACTTGGCTCGTATTCCTACCATTCGTGAAGAAGTGGTAGCAGCTCGAGTAGAAGGATGCTGGTATGGAACACATCAGAAGACGACTTCGGAAGGGCGAAGTCAAGTGTTTCCAAAAAGATGACGAAGGTGTTATCTGGTTCAAGAATAGGCTAGTAGTGCCTAAGAACCCGGAGCTTCGCAAGAAGATAATGGACGAAGCCCATACATCCAAGTATTCTATTCATCCTGGAACCAACAAGATGTATCAAGACTTAAAGAAGAGATTTTGGTGGACAAGAATGAAACGAGAGATAGCAAGGTACGTCAACGAGTGTGATACCTGTCGACGTGTCAAAGCAGAGCATTTGAAGCTAGCAGGTCCACTTCAACCTTTGAGCATACCCGAGTGGAAATGGGAAGATATCAGCATGGACTTTATTGTTGGATTACCAATGACTCCACGGAAGCACGACTCTATCCGGGTCATAGTTGACAAATTGACCAAGTCAGCTCACTTTATACCGGTACATACCAACTACAAGGCCAAGTAATATGCAGATCTATATATTTCACGCATTCTATGTTTGCATGGAGTACCTAAGACCATCATCTCGGATCGAGGAGCTCAATTTGTCTCTAGATTTTGGGAACAGCTGCATGAGTAGTTAGGAACGAAGTTGATTCGAAGCTCAGCTTATCACCCCCAAACAGATGGACAAACAGAAAGAATCAATCAATACCTCGAGGATATGCTTCGAGCTCGTGTCTTGACATACGGTAAAGATTGGGAGAAATGTTTACCGCTGGCAGAGTTCTCATACAACAACAGCTATCAAGAGAGTGCCGGAATGTCACCGTTCCAAGCTCTGTATGGGCGTAGTTGCCGTACACCCCTGAATTAGTCCGAGAGTGGAGAAAGAGTAATCTTCGGACCCGACTTGGTAAAAGATGTAGAGGAACAAGTACGTCTCATCCAACAGAACCTCAAGAGAGCTAAATCTCGACAGATCAGCTATGCCGATAAAAGACGTCGAGAGTTGGTATTCAAGGTTGGAGATCAAATTTATCTTCGAGTATCTCCTACCAAAGGTGTTCAAAGGTTTGGAATCAAGGGCAAGTTAGCACCACGATATATCGGACCATTTCCAATCCTAGAAAGATGTGGAGCTGTAGCATATCGTTTGGAGTTGCCAAGCACACTTGTCGAGTATACACAACATATTCCACGTATCTCAACCGAAGAAGTGTTTGAAACCACCGGTGGATATACCGACAACCGAGGTAGAACAGATTACAGACGGACTTGACATATGACGAACGACCGGTTAAAGTTCTCGACACCAAGGATAGAGTGACTCGTCATCGGACCATCAAGTTCTACAAGATCCAATGGAGTAATCACTCGGAAGCTGAAGCCACTTGGGAACAAGAAGAATTTCTTCGATCAAACTATCCCGAATTCTTTAGCACTATCGCCTAGTCATTTCGATCGTGAATCTCGGGACGAGATTCCTATAAGGGGGACGGCTGTAACAACCCTCGCAAACAAAAGTGCATCTCATGTCATTCATGGTCATGTCATCATGTTGCAATTTTAAAACTATTCCATTTGGTGTTAAAAATGCACATAAAATAATGAATTTAACCTAAGTCAAATTAAGATCTTAAAAAGACAAATTAAATACAAGTAACTTATGGAGTTTAACATTTTCTGTTGGTTAAGCATAATGATAAAAGATTTATGAAATTGCTCTGAAATTATTTTGCTTTGTAAAAAGGTCTACAAGAAATAATGAAAACTTCTCTTTTTAATTTAAACTTGAATTTTTAATCCAAAATTTATTTAGAATTTGAACTTCGTCCTAAAAGGAAAAAGATCCAGAATATTCTCAAATGTATCCCTGAATTTTCGCATAATTTTTCGATCCTTGGAAATATGCTTCTCAATTAATTAAGATCGGGAGGGCGTTTTTGCAAAAATGGCAAAACAGGGCCGATGGCCAATCTCTTTTCCTTCTCTTCTCCCCCGAACCGCCTTCCAGCACCGCCTCACAACTGCGCCACCCCGGCAGCTCCTGGCCGCGCGTCCGGTTCCCTCCGTGCGAAATTCTACCCATCCGGTGTGTTTCTCGCCTTCGCGTTGCTTCACATCGTGGGAGAACTCACGAGAGCATCTCGCCGACCCGTTTTGCCTCTTTCTCCCCCGTCAAGGTGAAGGCCGAGCTGTTTTTCTCGTGCACGAGTGCCGCCACCACTACCTCCGTGGTGCGCATCGGCTTGCGGCCAACCATATCCTCTACCCACTCGATGCCGGTCTTCGCCATGATCCCCTGGAGCTCTAGCAAGAATCTGTTTGCATTTTGGTCAACCTAGATGAGCACCGGTCGCCGCCGAAGTGCCCTCCAGGCCGTCGCTCGCCGCGGGTGTTTTTCCGGTCACCCTCCGGTGTCGGCGACCTCACCATCGTGATCCACGGGTTGAGTTGAGCATGTGGTTCTATTTCCGTTGGGTTTCGTCGCCATCCGGCCAACTCCGGCAGGCCACCGCCGTCCTCCGGCCGCCACCCGCCATGTCCGGCCGGTCCGAGCTCGAGTGGGCCGCGCGCACGAGTCTTGGGCCACCCTGCCCATGGGCCGGTCAGATTCGGCCCACACCGGTATTAGCACCGTCTCGCCAATTTAGTTAATTTCTAGATTTCTTCAAACTTCAAATATTCGTAGAATATTCATCCAAATTCAGAAAAATGCAAAACCAAGTTCAGTAGATTCATAAAATTATTTCCTAATTGATTATGTATTCAAATACCTATTTTGGAAATTATAATTTCATAGTTTAATTAATTCCCTTTCCTTTAATTAAGAAATCCATTATTTCATGCTAATTATTGTTTGATTTTGAGAAATAAATTTCTTTAAAAATTAGAGATACTGCAGATGAAAGTTTTTGTTGAGTTTGTTTTCCAAAATTGAACATAAACACCGTCATTTCATGTGATCCCAAATTGATAGCTTAAGTGTTATCACATGTCGTTAAGCATTTATAATTGTTGTTTAAAAGCATGATTAATTATTAATGAGTGAACCTGATTAATTATTAATTAATGAACTTGATTAATGATTAATGATTAATTTTTAAGTAATGACCTTGATTAAGCAATAATTAATGAGCATGATCAATTATTTCTTATTGCTTAGCGAACGTGATTAACTCGTTAATTATTAATAAGCTTAAGTGATGAGTAATTACTAATTAACAATCTTGGTTAATGAAATCGTTGCACATCATGTCATACCCATTCATGCATGCATGGTTGTGATTCGCGACGTATTGTTGGTCGACCTAGGTCCCGGCGCGATCAAGAATCCGTCCGAGGTCGAGAAAGGAGACGGAAGCTTCGAAGTCGACCAGCGCATCGAGGAAGCTAACCCCGACTCGAATCAAGGCAAGCCCCGGTGCATCCCACCTATGTTTTTAAAGTCTTTTCTTTTATCACAGTTAATGCGTCGTGATTGTGCATTAGGTTACGGGAATTGCTTGACACCCTAGATGCATGAGTAGAATTCCTATGTTACCTGTTTATCCCATGTTGGTTTTGTATCTCGATAGCTGCTACGCTTAATTCACAGGGCTACGGTAGAAGTCGAGTGGTGCCGAGCACACTCGCGAGATGATACGGTCCGATCTTAAAGCATGGAGGCTTTAAGTTGATTGATGTCTTTCAAGTTGAAACTTAATAAATGAGATGAAGATGAAATTGAGATCGGACGGGCCCTGTAGGAGAAAGGGCAAAGACGAGGTCTTGCAAGGTGGTAGCCCCGTCTCGTGTCGATCAAGGACCGTACCGTTGTTGGCCCCGCTGAGCAAGTATTGAACGTACTCGATTTACATACTGGTGTTTATGGGGCCGGGAAGCCGATATAACCTAATTGCTGTGTTTATGTCGATCAAGGACCGTACCGTTGTTGGCCCCTAATCGGCTGGAGAATGAGGCGAGGCCTCATGTCTCAAATGGAGAGGAATGGGTGGTCGCTCACGGATAACGTCGAGGACGGGTATCGCGTGGGGTCCCTAGGTTCTCGGGCGGACGGGAGACTAACCCGGCCACCGTCAGGAGTTAGCGTGAAAGGTTGTCGTATGCGACCAATGGGGTGCGTATACGCCGTGTAAACGGGTTTTCCCAGCTGGTGAAATCGATTCGAATCGCTGTCCCTCGCCGTAACGAGTACCGCTTGTTCACCGTGTCACATCGTAGTTAATCAAGTGAAAGATGAAGGAAGATGGATGAAAGGACTGTTGGTTGGAATTTACCTTTTCCTGCAAACTTGATTGCAATAGTGATAGTCTCGCAAACCTAGAGGTTAATGAACTTAACGTGAGCTAAAATACTGAAAGTAAGGACTCAACCTTTAATGCTGTTTTCGCAAAGGAGTACACCCCACAGCCGGAAAGCCTTTGCATACTAGGCGTCGGCCTTAGCGTGCCATGTTGACGGGTCAGTCTTGCTGAGTATTAGAATACTCGGGGTTTGTTCGTTATGCTTTTCAGGAATCGAGTCATACTTCCACAGCTCGTACGGTAGTTCCTGGAAGTGGAGTGTCCCGAGGGTGGTTCCCACCATTGGGAACGGATCCCGACGTCGTGAAGAGGAAGGACCGTGATGTACGAAGGGCTCGGTGCATCACGTTGATCGTTTGATAGTGTTTTGTTGTATAAAGTACAAGTTTCCGCTGCAATACTCGTAGGTTGTTAAACTTCAATAAGATTTATTTTCCACTGCACCAATGTTTGTATTTCGAAAACCTGGTTGTATTATACCATGATGTATATATTCTGGCTTGTATGAGATGATACACTCGTTGTAACTCGCTTCGTCGAGTGTCCCTCTGTTCCGATTCCTGGGTGTCCCGGAGGGGATGTCACACCTATCCACATCCATATTACATCCAATGACTGAACAATAGTGGTAAGGCAAAGGTAACAAAATTGGTGCGAATTAATTTCACTATTGGATCATATCGTGACGTTGTTGAATGTGATGTAGTACCAATGCAAGCATGTAATATTCTGCTAGGTAGACCATGGCAATATGATAGAGATTCAATGCATCATGGTAGATCAAATCAATATTCATTTATGTACCATGATAGGAAAATAGTATTGCATCCTATGTCTCCCGAGGTTATTGCGCATGATGATGTTGCTAGAGCTAGAAAACTGAAATCACAGGACCAAGCTAAAAGTGAAAATCACAATGCTACTAAATCTGATTTCAAAAACAAAAATGAAATAACTTTGAAGGGAGGTTGCATGCTTGCTACCAAATGTTCTATTCACAAATTGATTGCCTCCACTTCTGTGTCATATGATTTGGTATGCAAAGATGCGTTGTTTTCACTTCATGATATGCAGCATTCTTTGCCTCCTGTTGTGTCTAACATTTTGCAGGAGTATTCTGATGTGTTTCCTAGTGAAATACCACCGGGGCTACCCCCTTTGCAAGGAATTGAGCACCAAATTGACCTCATTCCCGGTGCTTCATTGCCCAATCGTGCACCATATAGAACCAACCCTGAAGAAACAAAGGAGATTCAACGACAAGTGCAAGAATTACTTGATAAAGGTTACGTACGTGAGTCTCTTAGTCCTTGTGCTGTTCCGGTAATTTTAGTACCTAAGAAAGATGGAACATGGCGTATGTGTGTGGATTGTAGAGCTATTAACAATATCACCATTCGATATCGTCACCCTATTCCACGTCTAGATGATATGCTTGATGAATTGAGTGGTGCTGTTATGTTTTCTAAGGTTGATTTGCGTAGTGGGTACCACCAGATTCGCATGAAATTGGGAGATGAATGGAAAACAGCTTTCAAAACTAAGTTCGGTTTATATGAGTGGTTAGTGATGCCTTTTGGGTTAACTAATGCACCTAGTACTTTCATGAGATTGATGAATGAAGTTTTGCGTGCTTTTATTCGAAAATTTGTGGTGGTCTATTTTGATGACATATTGATTTACAGCAAGTCTTTGGATGAACATCTTGATCATTTACGTGCTGTTTTTGATGCTTTACGTAATGCACGTTTATTTGGTAACCTTGACAAGTGCACCTTTTGCACGGATCGAGTTTCTTTTCTTGGCTATGTTGTTACTCCACAGGGAATTGAAGTTGATCAAGGCAAGGTGGAGGCGATACAAGGCTGGCCTGTTCCAAAGACTCTCACACAGCTGCGGAGTTTTTTGGGTCTAGCTGGATTCTATCGCCGTTTTGTGCGTGATTTCAGCACCATTGCTGCACCTTTGAATGAGCTTACAAAGAAGGGAGTACCTTTCTCTTGGGGCCCAGCACAAGAGCATGCCTTTAACATGTTAAAAGATAAGTTGACACATGCACCTCTTCTCCAACTTCCTGATTTCAGTAAGACTTTTGAGCTTGAATGTGATGCAAGTGGGATTGGATTAGGTGGTGTTTTGTTACAAGAGGGCAAACCTGTTGCATATTTTAGTGAGAAATTGAGTGGGCCTATTCTGAATTATTCCACTTATGATAAGGAATTATATGCTCTTGTGCGTACTTTAGAAACTTGGCAGCATTATTTGTGGCCCAAAGAATTTGTTATACATTCTGATCATGAATCTTTAAAGCATATTCGTAGTCAAGGAAAACTAAACCGTAGACATGCAAAGTGGGTAGAATTTATTGAATCTTTTCCTTATGTCATTAAACACAAGAAAGGGAAGGAGAATATCATTGCTGATGCTTTGTCTAGACGATATACTTTGTTGACACAACTTGACTATAAAATTTTTGGATTAGAAACAATTAAAGACCAATATGTGCATGATGCTGATTTTAAAGATGTGTTGCTGCATTGTGAGGGTGGAAAAACATGGAATAAATTCATCCTCCACGATGGTTTTGTTTTTAGAGCTAACAAGCTATGCATTCCAGCTAGCTCTGTTCGTTTGTTGTTGTTACAGGAAGCGCATGGAGGTGGTTTGATGGGACATTTTGGGGCAAAAAAGACACATGACATACTTGCTGCTCATTTCTTTTGGCCACATATGAGAAAAGATGTTGGGAGATTTGTTGCTTGCTGCGCTACATGTCAAAAGGCTAAGTCACGATTAAATCCACATGGTTTGTATATGCCTCTTCCTGTTCCTAGTGTGCCTTGGGAAGATATATCAATGGATTTTGTGTTGGGATTGCCTAGGACTAGGAAGGGACGTGATAGCATCTTTGTTGTGGTGGATAGATTTTCTAAGATGGCACATTTCATACCATGTCATAAAACTGATGATGCTTCACATATTGCTGATTTGTTCTTTCGAGAAATTGTTCGATTGCATGGTGTGCCCAATACCATAGTTTCTGATAGGGACACTAAATTTCTTAGCCATTTTTGGAGAACTTTGTGGACTAAATTGGGGACTAAGCTTTTATTTTCCACAACTTGTCATCCCCAAACTGATGGCCAAACAGAAGTTGTAAATAGGACTTTATCTACTATGTTGCGGGCTATTTTAAAGAAGAATATTAAGATGTGGGAAGAATGCTTGCCTCATATTGAATTTGCTTATAATCGTTCGCTGCATTCTACTACAAAGATGTGCCCATTTGAGATTGTCTATGGATTTTTACCTCGTGCTCCTATTGATTTAATGCATATCCCATCTTCTGAAAAATTGAATTTTGATGCTAAGCAACGTGCTGAATTGATATTGAAACTGCATGAAACTACTAAAGAAAACATAGAGCTCATGAATGCAAAGTATAAGCTTGCTAGTGATAAAGGTAGGAAACAATTGAGTTTTGAACCAGGGGACATGGTTTGGTTGCATTTGAGAAAAGAAAGGTTTCCTGAATTGAGAAAGTCTAAATTAATGCCTAGAGCTGACGGTCCTTTTAAAGTTTTAGAGAAAATAAATGAGAATGCATATAAGCTTGATTTACCTTCAGATTTTGGGGTTAGTTCCACATTTAACATTGCAGATTTGAAGCCCTATTTGGGAGAAGAAGATGAGCTTGAGTCGAGGACGACTCAAATGCAAGAAGGGGAGGATGATGAGGACATCAACACCATCGATACGTCCATACCTACACAGGACCCTATTACTGGACCAATTACGCGTGCTCGTGCTCGACAATCGAACAATCAAGTGAGTTCGCTCTTATGCTCTTTTCAACCCTGTTTAGACCATGGAAACGTTTGCACTCTTGTTTTGCTTAGGAACGATGGACAGGAGCTAAAGGGAAACGGACTCGCGCTGGCTGGATTCGGACTCCAGAAAAAGGCTGACTTTTGATGGCTGCCACGACTTCGTCCGGACTCCGTTTTGGGTGTTCAAGCACAGCATGGAAACATCATGGAGTCTACTTTCCAACGGATCTGAGATCAAGTCTATATCTGCTCCGAGCCGACCGCAATCTTCATTTAAGTGCAAGGATATCAGAACTGTCCAGTTTTGGCCCAACGGGCCGTGTATCAAGTTGAGTCCACTAAGGACGCGTCCTAGGGTTGGAGGACGACTCCGGAACCCCTGTGGTCGTTCCTTCACGTTTTTATACCCCTTGGCCGCCGCCAAGAACACTTGGGTTTTGTTGATTAGAGTTAGCTATTGCTACTTGCTGCAGCGCGCGTTTTCCGCCTGCCATTCATCTTTGGAACCCCACCATATTGTATTTTCAGTTGTGAACCTTTAATTTAATCTAGCAATTCAGTGCTTGTTTCCACTTGTTCTTGCTTGTTCTCGATTGCTTGCAGGACGAGTGCCCTCGTGGCCGGGTTATCGTGCACCACAAGATCACGACGACCATTGGAGGCGGTGTATCGGTTGCTAAGGCGCAACGTCCTTGGGCTGTTGTAGTCGGGCCATGAACGTCGACTTCATCATCAATCGAACTATCTTCTACTCTCATGGAAAGATCGGGAATAAACCCCACGGGTTTCATATCACGTGGAGCTTGTAAAATTTAAGATGAGGGACCTCACGATGTTCTTGTTGTCTCGAGACCCATGACCCAATGAGTTCGATTAGCAAAACAATGTGAAGAGCAGGGGAAAAAAGGAAGGGATATTGAATCTCAATTGGAGGCCAAAATTTAATTCAATGACTCATCTAGGATTGAAGTATGATGAGGCAACATCATGGTCGATACGCATGGAGAAAGTAAGAACATGAGCACAACCGCACAAGTGATCTATCCGACGGAGCCAAGGACTTCTTAATGCATCATCTATGTCCGAGCAACAACGGAGCAAGAAGGATTGTTGATGACTAATACTGAGATTTATTTTGCTAAGTATATAGTTTAACCAGCATATTTTTGTGGCCCCAAAAGTTTGGGGGCCCTGTCCCATCGCCCATGTTGAACTTGGTAAAATACGGCCCCGGCGACCGGGGCGTCCGTTTTGGTGCAGGCTGTTTCTGGACTACGAAACAGACTCGAAGTCGACTTTGTTTGGGCCTCCAACTTGATCTGCACGTCCTTGATGGCCCTCCACACCTCTAAGCTCCTCACCACATGTCTCATCATCATCTCCATGGTTCCTAACAATAATTAACTTATTAGGTAGCAACATATTCTCAAATATACATAAAGGAACTATTAAAAACGAGCTCACCCGTAAGTTCGACGGTTCTCTAGTTATCATTGAACCATGCATATGCAGCAGAAGAGTCTTGGTTGTATCCGAGAGTGTGATATCCTCATCAGCCTCCCCTTCTTGAATTTGAGTCGTTCTTGACTCAAGCTCACCTCTTTCTTTCTTATTGTTTTTATTACATTGGCGTAGGAACGTATACCCGGCTTCAATGGTCATATCTAGAGCCTTCATGCTCTCATCATTGTCCCTTTGCTCTGCTTCTTGGAGGAGTTTGCTTTTAAGTTCTTCCAGTGCTGAATTGTGCCTTCACGCCTCTTCTACTTCACCGAGCGGTGTCTTGCTTCCCTTGAGGCGTAGGTGTCTTCGGCTCCGTCTTCTTGTAATGCCGGCAACTTGCATGTGTTGTCGTTACTTCGCCCCCTAGATTTGCCCTCGCCACCGGCCGGGCAGGTGCTTGTTCAACTCAAAGTGTCCGAGGCCTTTCGGCTTGAGGTGGTGGTCTCTAGTTTAGCTCCGAGGGCGTCGAGGCCGCTGCCGATGATCTTGCGGATAACTCCTGTAGGGGCAGAGCCGCTGCGGCTGTTCTTGTATTTCTTTTCATCGTGAGCTTGGTTTTCGAGCTCACACACGGTGGGTGGCAATGTTGGTGTGCTAACCAGCGAGAGTAATGCCCACTTAACACACCGAACACAAGAAACGGAAAATGCGGAGTATGAAACAACAGAATGGCAAGACAACAATCTTAGTATAAGCGAAGTTAACTTGCTGATTACATGTGTGTTTATAGGTGACCCTTGGGCTCCCTTTATAGTCCAGGGAGCCATATTTTACAGGACCATTTCACCCCTAGCCAACCGTCTCAACTCTACTGTGAGGCGGTAACTCTGGGCACTCCGGGAAAACTGGTCGAAACCGCGTTACTCACGGCTTTGCTGGCTGCTTAGCTGGGATGCACTCCCGCCCTTTGCTTCGCCTCGCTCCGGTGCTCCGCTCTAGAGCTGCTTTGCCTCACCGGATGATAGCTTCGCGGGTCATGGGCTTTCAAGGCTGGGGCCCGGCTTCGTCCTTGGGCCTCCCGGCTTCGCCCCGTGGTGCCTCCTTAGCTTCGGGAACCTCGCGTCATTCGGCGACCTGTGTGTACTGTTCAAAGATAAACGTTGGCGTTAGTGTGAGAAATGTGTATCGGGGACCCCGGGCGTTTTCTCCACGCGAAGCCCGTCTCGTGTCGGGCCCCCAACATAAAGGTCCCTGGAACTTCCGGACTTCATATCTTTTGATCCGGACCTCCGATTCGAGCGATTTTTGCGCTCACTCGATCGTCCCGACACGAGGAATCTTTTGCCAGCCACCATAATCTCATCCCATCGTAATAATTTCCCTCCTTTCCCCCTTAATCTCCCATCTCCACCGTCTAAACTCCGTTTTCACCGATTTTTCCGCCGTTAAACTCCTGGATCCCGGCATATCCAAAACAAACCCCCATAATCCAGGATCTTGCCCTCCTAAACTCCTACCTGTCCCTTCCAGCCATGGGTATACACTAAACCTTCTGATCTAAATGGAATCTTAATTGGAGCTTGATTGTTTTCTTATTTATTTTCTTTTCTTTGTGCATTAGCTTCACGTATTATAGAGAGGGAGAATCCAAAGGAGCCCCAAGCTGGAGACGACGCCCGAGGCCCAAGTCTCAAGATGGATTCCGATACCAAGCCAAGTAATGACGTGAGGCACGGCTACTAAGGATCTAGGGTTGGAGAGAGTCTGTTTATTACATGGCCAAGGCTCCCCTTCTATAGTCCAAGGGGGCGCGCTACGGTGCCTTTTGCCTAAATCTTCCGGTTGTTGGTTCAAATTCATCGTC
>JAUNZO010002612.1:0-12481 GCA_031894775.1 Chloris gayana
GTTTAAGACCGGTCAAAATCATTCCATTAGCTCGTTCCACCTGCCCATTGCTTTGCGGATGTGACACCGACGCATATTGTATCTTGATTCCCAAACTTTCAAGCATAATCCTTGAAGAATTCTGAAGTAAGCCGAGGCCCATTATCGGTAATGATACCGTGCGGGACTCCAAAGCGTACAAATATATTTTGCAGAAACTTGATCGCTCCGGCCGTAGTCGTGCTAGTAACAGACTTCAGCCTCAATCCATTTAGAAAACTTATCTACTGCCACAAAAATATGCGTGAATCCTCCTGGCGCCCTTTTAAAAGGTCCAACTATATCCAGTCCCCAAGTAGAAAAAGGCCAAGTAATTGGAATTAATTGCAACTCGTGAGCTGGAGCATGAGGCTGCTCGGCGAAGAACCGACATCCCCGACAACTCTTGACCACTCTGTGCTCCACATCCGCTGTTGTGGGCCGGTAGAATCCTTGTCTAAACACCTTCCCAACTAGAGTCTTTGAAGAAGCATGATTTCCACAAATACCCTTGTGTACGTCTTCCAACAATTGAATGCCATCGAAACAGATACACATTTAATCGAATATTAACTCCTCGCCTATATAACTCTCCTTCAAGAATTAAATAACTTCGCGCTCGAACCTCCGAGTCTTTGCTTCTCCACTTTATCTTCCGGAGTTTTACCGGACTGAAGATAATCAAGGTAAGGAGTTCGCCAATCAGAATCAATAATCATAACATCAAGTGGGCGAATATTGTCGGTATTGATTCCGCTAACTATCTTATCCGGTAAGACCGCTCCTTCAGACTGGTCTTTCAAGACCGCCTTCTCCACCTGGTCTTTCAAAGCTGCTTCATCCGCAATCTCCGAAATAGTAGCCTTGCGCTCCATCTTGATGGATGGCTTATCCAATACTTGAAGAAAAACACCAGGTGGAACTGCTTGTCGTGAAGATCCCGGTCCGGCTAACTCATCCGCAGCAGAATTATTTCCGTGCGAGTATATGAGAAAACCGCAAACCATCAAATTTTTCTTCAAGCTTCCGAACCTCTTGACGGTAAGCGATCATATGATCATCGTGAGCATCCCATGCTTTGTTGACTTGACTTATCACCAACATCGAATCGCCATATATGTCCAATCATCGGACTCCTAACGAAATGGCTACTCTAAGCCCATGAAGCAAAGCTTCATATTCCGCTGTATTGTTAGAAGCTCGGAAACGCATTTGTAACACATATCTTAGTGGTTCCTTTTGCGGGGTGAGAAGCACAACCCCAGCCCCGCGCCTGAAAGCTGCAGGGACCCATCAAAGAACATCTCCCAATACTCTAGTGCTTGAATCTCCTGCGGTACTTGTGTCTCTAAGCACTCTGTTATGAAATCAGCTAATGCTTGTCCCTTAATAGCCGTTCGCGAAGAAAACTTAATTTCATATTGACCAAGTTCTATAGCCCACTTAGCAACTTGGCCAATTGCTTCTTGATTTCGGACAATATCCCCAATGGCAGACCCAGTCTTAACCTCAATAGGATGCGCTTGGAAATAATGCTTCAACTTTCGAGAAGTTATCACTACAGCATATATTAACTTCGTAGCTGGAGATATCGTATCTTTGATTCGGTAAGAACTTCACTTACAAAATATACCGGATGTTGCACCAGTTGCAGGTGTCCTTCTTCCTTACGATCAACCGCCGAACCGTGCTCACCACATGGGTTGTTGCGGAGATATATAACTTGGATTGTCTCGTCTAGCTCTGGAGGCACTAATACCGGAGGATTGCTGAGGTATTCCTTGAGTTGATCAAGCGCAGCCTGCGCCTCGTTAGTTCACTCAAACTTATCTTGCTTCTTAAGCAACTTGAAGAAAGGAAGTCCACGAACCCCCAATCTCGAAATGAAACGGCTAAGAGCCGCCATACTACCCGTCGGCTTCGAACATCCTTCAAGCAACTCGGAGGTTTCATGTCGATTATTGTCCGGATTTTTCCGGGTTAGCTTCAATGCCTCGCCATGACACTAGGTAGCCCAGCAATTTCCCAGAGCGAACTCCAAATACACATTTTCCAGGGTTGAGCTTCATGGAAAAATTCCGCAGATTATCGAAGGTCTCTGCCAGGTCGGAGAGGAGATCCTCGGTTTTACGAGATTTTACCACTATATCATCAACGTAAGCTTCTGCGTTCCTTCCCAATTGCGAATCCAAGCATCGTTGTATACCACGCTGATATGTAGCTCCAGCATTCTTTAATCCAAAAGTTATAGTCGTATAACGAGTATGCTCCAAAGGGGGTAATAAATGCGGTCTTTATTTGATCTTCAACTCTTAGCGGTATTTGATGATATCCCGAGTAAGCATCAAGAAAACAAAGACGCTCGCAGCCAGCGATCGAATCAACAACTTGGTCAATTCGAGGCAGCGTGAAAGGATCTTTGGGACAAGCTTTGTTGAGATTAGTATAATCGACACACATTCTTAATTCTTTAGTATTCTTTTTGGGTACAAGAATCGGATTGGCAAGCCAATCTGGATGATACACCTCCCTAATAAACTTAGCTGCTAATAACCTAGTTATTTCCTTCTTAATAGCTTCCTTGCGGTCTTGAGCAAATCTTCGGAGGTTCGTTTAACGGCTTCGCATCGGGACGCACCAACGAGTGCGTGCTCAATCTTCTCCCTAGGAACACCCGGCATGTCGAAGGCTGCCATGCAAAGATATCCCTATTTTCCTGGAGGAAAAGAATAAGCGCGCTTTCCTATTTATCCCCCAAGTCAGCCCCTATATGGGTGACCTTGGAGGAGTCCGACTCATCAAGCTGAATAGTTTTGGAAACCACTGCATCAGCCTTCAATTTCTCCTTTGCAACCTTCTTGACTGGGATTTCATCCTCTAGCCTTGCCTGGACTTCTAGAGCCTCAGCTGCTTCTCCGATTTCTCGACGTTCATCCTCCGAATTGGTCCGAGAGGCCAACTTAGTGCTATGTACTTCACAAGCGTAAGCGGTCTTGATGTCGCCTCGAAATGACAAAACTCCATTTGGTCCTGGCATCTTCGAGCATCAAGTATTGGTAATTCGGAATGGCCATAAACTTTGCCAAAGCTGGCCTTCCAAGTATCGCATGATACGCTGAATCAATATCAGCCACCTGGAAGATAATATTCTCCCTCCTGTAGTTCTCCTTCGTCCCGAACATCACCGGCAGAGATATCTGCCCTAAAGGATAGCTATTCCGCCCAGGTATTATACCATGAAACGGCGAGACGCTGCGCTCCAAATCAGCTACAGAAAGGCCAAGCTGCGGCGAGTTTTGGCGAACAAGATATCCAGGCAACTCCCGCCATCAATGAAGGTCCTCTTCAACCGCACCTTGTGAACCATGGGGGCCAAGATGAGCGGATATCTACCAGCTTTTGGCAATAGCTCGGGATGATCAGCTCTGCTGAAAGTAATGGGCACTTCGGGCCATCGTAAGTACTCGGGTGTAGCAGGAGCGACGGCATTAACCTCTCGAAACGCCAACTTTTGCTTTCTCTTCGATTCGTAAGCGTCCGGGCCTCCAAAAATCATGTTCACCTCTTGAGCCGGTTCTTGGAAACCTTCATCATCCCCATTGTCATCGTGTTTTTTGTCCTTGCCCTTGTTATCTCTCTGATTCCGATGAGCAGATTGGGGTGCGGCCTTTAAGGCGAAGCGAGCGAACGGCCTTAACGAGAAGCACTCCTTGGCTTTATGATTCCCATTATGAATCATGCAAGGGCCTTCTAGAAGTGTTTCGAATGACAATCGTTCTCTTGGACCTCTCTTAGGAGGTGGCGGCCGATCTCCTCCATGAGGCCGGTCGACAGCTGTAACAAGGTGATCAGCCTGGCGCTTGTTGTTGTTCTTGGATCCAGACTGGTTGTCTTGGTCATGCTTCGGTTCCTTCCCATTGTTCCCGCGCAAATTGACCACGTTTGATTCTCCACTAGCATAATCATCTGCTATCTTGAAGCACTCGACGCCGTCATGGTCAAGTTTCGGTTCCGCCTTCCAATCTTGTGAACTAAGGCTTCACTACGAACGCCGACTTGAAACGCCGCAATTACTTGCTGATCGAGGAACATTGGGGATTAAGGCTTTCTTGTTGCGGAAGCGCCTGATGAAATCTGTAAGAGGTTCGTCGGGCTTCTCACAAGTCGCTTGGAAATTCTCTACGAACTTTTTGGTGAGGTCGCCCCAAGAAGAAATAGATTTCTCGGGCGGGGACCGTAGCCATAGCCGTCCAGCCTGCTCCATGCACATGGGAAGGTAATTAGCTAGCACAAATGTATCTCCTCCCGCTGACCGGATAGCGAGTGGTATACATACGTAGCCACTCGGCGAGGAGGTGCTTTACCATCATACTTATCAATGGCCCCGGGCTTAAATCCCACGGGGTATTTGCAAATGCGCAAATCTCGCGTGAAGGCGGGAATCACGGAGTACTCATCATCTTCCGGACCGGTCCGGACCGGTGAAGGGGATCGTCGGCGAGGGTAATGCCGATAGTTATGATCTCTATCATCATCGGAGTAGTCATAATAACGATCATCTTGATACCTATCTCCTGGTCCATCCTGACGATCATTGTTAGCCGGTTGTGCGGTCTGCGAAGGAGAGGGCGGAGGCGGAGGCGCCGCCCGGCGATCATTAGTGTCATGTCGAGGCTCCCCGTCTCTGTCCCTATCGTCGCGTTCTCTTCGACCCCTGGTATCACGGCGATTATCTCGTCTCGGCCGGTCAACCCGATGAGCATGTCGACTACCTTGCGCTCGCCGGTCATTGCGCGGAGGATTTCCACCGGGGCGGCGGCTGAAGCGGCCGGTCCACGCCGAGGCGAACTAGTCACGTGCGGGCGAGGCGGGGCGGGGTCCCGCGGACGATCATCCACATGACCGGTGCGACGTCTCTCATCTTCTTCATGTCTCCGATGTTCCTCCGTTCTCTCTGCATGGCGATCAATGAGGACATTACGAGCGTCCGGTTGCCATTAAGCGGTACACGCAAATCTTGTTCGGAGCTCGTTCATTTGCGTCCGCAATCGGGGTGTGTCGAGGCCCAAGCCGTCCTCCGGAAGAAGCTCCTTCGAGACCGAGCTCTCATAGGCCGCTCCGAGCGAGAACGCGAGCGGTTTGAAGATTCCGACCTGTCATGGACGAGTTGGTTTGTTTGTAGAGCAGCCGTATCTACCAAATTCGGAGCGCGTTGCAACCCCGGCGTCGCATTGAAGACTTCTTCCGGTATTGTCTCGAGGATTTGTTTCACTCCCACAATATTGTGAGCGGCGACGTGAAGACCCGAGCGCCGTTTAATTCCACTTCCATGGAGCTCAAATCCAAAGCTCGCTCGAAGAACGATGTCGCCTTCCACTACGACACCCACGTCGGTTGTTATATCCTGGGGACGCTTTTCCGTATCTCCGGACCGGTGCGGCAACGGGCCCGTGGCTGGGGAGCGATCGCGGGAACGCTTCCTCCGGCTCGATCAGCAGCATTTGCGCGCGGATTTGCAGCTGAAGGTTGTGGAGGTTGTTCATCTCTGTTCGCTTCTTCTTCTTCACGGCGCCGACGATCAGATTCTTCTCTCGCCAGACCTTGCTTCTTCTTCAGCAGCTTCCTCATGAGTATGTTGGCGAATGACTGGTCCCGTCATGAACACTTGGAAGAAGACCGGACGTTCTTCCTCGAAGTCATCAACGAACTCGCAAGAGTGGCTCATCTTTTCGGATTGGGCTCCAATCCGAGACGCGAGCGGTCCGATTGTTCGCGCTAAAGCTGCGTCGGATCCGCCAAGTTCCGAGCTTAAGGTGCCAACCGTGGCAGGTGATCGCGCTTCGAAGCTGCGGCCGACAACGAGTCGGATTCATCAAAAGCAGTTTTCCGACCGAATCGGCTTCGAAGTCGAGGGACCCGAAGCGGATCTTGAAGCCGGGCGCGAAGTCGACGATAAACGAAGAGGCCATCGAACTCGCTGGAAACTCGCCGGGACCCCTACCGGCACGCCAAATGTCGAGTCTTAAACTCGGCACTAGTACTACTCGGTTCCTCACGAGCGTGGAATTCGATGGTGCAACACACGGAACACACGGGAACACGCGATTTTAGACAGGTTCGGGCCCCTCGGATCGAGAGTAATACCCTACGTCCTGTATGTTATGTATTGCCATTAGCGATTTGCTAATTGCAAGATCTCGAGAGAGTTTTCGGGAGGTCCCTGCTCCGCCTTATATTTCCGAGGAGTCGAGTTACATGTAAAATCCTAGTCGATTATACGGATTACATATATGGAAACGCTATCTCTAACTTTCTTTATCGATTCGAGTCCTAACGGACTACGAATTACTCCTTAACTTGCTTCTCAAGTCATCATATATCGGTATTGGTATCCGCCTGATGTCCATACCGGTATATAGAATCTTCTGTCATCCCGGACCGGTCAGGAACCAGTCTATTTGCTATCTCCATCACCTCAATCTTCATTGATTTGTTACTATGTCTCTGTGCATACATTCCTTTATCATTTGTATACCTATAAGGCAAGTATACGACAACTCTCATGGCAAGCCCCGGTGCATTCCTATCATTTCGAAATGTCTTTCTTTTATTACTATATTAAGGATGATGAATGTGCATTTAAGTTTTAGGCGTTGATTGGAAATCCACATGCATAAAATTCCTATATGTCCTATGTCGCTTATGTGTCATATCCTCGTTAGAAATGCTATGCTATGTTTATGGAGTCAACGATAGATTGGGAATCTCACTTATAGCTTATGACTAAACTTGGACATGATGAATTGGTTAAAATTGAGAATACCCATTGTGGCTCCGCGAACAAGTTTGAGTTGTGTACCATTTGCATACCTTTCTTATGGGGATTGGTAAACCTATGTAGTCGGTGAATTGTAAAGTGAGCCGGATATCTCACCGACCCGGAGGTGATGTGTATGGCACGGTGGTTGCACGGGTTGAGGACCGTTGGAGAGTACACGGGTTAAGCCTTGGGCACGTTGTTGAACGGTCGCAAGGGGACGTGTACTCGGGGTCGGTGGCCCCTTGTTTTGCTTTATGATGAACTCGCGAACGGTGGCCATACGTGTTCTTAAATGATGCGTATGTCGTGCATTTGGGTCTTTCCTGCAGGATTAATAATTGGATAATTATCGCCGTTTCCTCCGGGTTAATGAGTACTACTTGATTCGAGCAGTTCGCAATGTGTAGTAATGGAAAGAGGATGAAGAGCTTGCTGTTTTATATTGATATAAATTTGTATTGCAAATTCTTGTATTGCTAGTATGCTCACTAAAGTTTCCTTTATGCAACAACCCTATTAAGTTGGCTAGATCATAAAAGTGCCAACCTAAGTAGCATAGGTGTCGCTTTATGCAAAATGCCAAGTTAAACCGGTCAAGCCCCATGCATCTAGGAGTCGGTCTTAGATGGCCAAATTTGACGGGTAAGACTTGCGGAGTATGCTAGATACTCGGGCTTTGCCACTACATGTGTATTTACGAGGTTTCCCGCAAGCCGGGTTTTGCGATTGTTGTGGTAAGGTTGTGTGGGATGCAGAAGAGCCCAAAGAGTGGACCATTGAATGGGTTCCTAGCTCTCCGACCCATGATGAGTGAGCCGTGGCCTAGGCCGACATGGTTCATTTTAAGTTATCTATGTATCGTCGAGTTATGTATTCGCTTCCGCACTTTATTTCAAACAAAGATCATGGTCATGTAAGACTTAAATCCGAACCTAATGTATCTTTATTTGGAACCCTATGTTGTAATCGAGACTTAATTATGTAAACTTGTAAATCGTGGATGTTTGTTAATGTGATGGTATGTATGATTGCTTCGTCAGTCATCTTCCAAGGTGATCCGTACCACACTTAACTATCTTTCGGGATAGGGGTGTGACACTTGGAGGACTTCGCCATTGGTTCGGATTGTGGCTCCGGGACTAGTTGTTTGCAAGATCGCAACGAAGAATGCACAGGAGGTTGAAGGAGGCCAAGGGCGCGCTGTGGAAGATTTGGGAGTGAGTTTGACCTAGGTCGTCCCTTTGATTCCTTTATAAAGACCCGGATATGGGCTCGGGTGATGAGGACATCACACCCTCGGATATAACCAACACTCCTCCAATACACATACATAATTCAAGGACAAAAACTAGAGCACGACAATTGAATTTACGGGTGAGCATGTTCCTAATGATCTCTTTATTTATATTTAAGAATATATTACTACCTAATGAGTTAATTATTGTTAGGAACCATGGAGATGATGATAATATGGTTAAGGAGGAGGTTGGAGGCGTGGAAGGCCAGCAAGGGCGTCCATATCAAGTTGGAGGCCCAAACAAAGTCGACTTCGAGTCTGTTTCGAAGTCCGAAACAGCCTTCACCGAAACGGACGTCCCAGTCGCATACGAAGTCCGTTTGGGACGTTCTTTATATGGATGGAAAGATAATTTCATAACATTTCCATTGGCGCTGGTCTCATATCCAAAGTCCTCCCGGGTCGTCAGGAATTTCCAAAATAAGAAGACATCCAGAAATTGTCCCGGTGTTGCACCACCGTCTTTTGGCCTTTGGGTTGAGAGATTTGAGTGTGTGAGCAAAGTGAGCAAATCCTAAGCCTTGAGCACTTTGAGCTACGTCAAGCAACTCGTGATTCATTTGTTACTCTTGGAGGTGAAGCCTCCTAGACGGCTAGGCGTCGCCCTAGAGCTCCCAAGCTTGTGGTGAGCCTTGGGAAAGTTTGTGAAGATTGTGATCTTGCCTCCGGTGTGGAAAAGATCAAGATAGTGGATTGAGGGAAGTGGTTGAAAGAGACCCGTCTTGGAGTGTGTACGTGGACGGCGCAAGCTTCCTCAAACGGAGACGTAGGGATCACGTTGAGGTGATTCCGAACTTTGGTAAACAAACTCGTGTCTCCGTCTCCCTTACTTTTCTTGTTTTCTATCTTATATTTGTTCTTCCGCTTCAATCTACTTTGGTGTGCTCTTTTGTGTGTATATACTTTGTGTATGTGCTAAGAAAAATCTACGAAGCATCACCTCAAGTTTTGATTTGAGCTAGAAATCAAATTTGGAGAGTTGACATGTTTATGTCGGTGCAAGGCGGTCCGACCGTCCCGACAACAAGGTCGGACCGGGTTGACAAGGAGGTCGGACCGGTTTGAACTAACATGTGCGAAAAAGTTGTGTTAATTTCAGGTTTTGCCTATTCACCCCCCCACCCCCTCGTCACACCCGGTTTTAACGACCAAAACCGAATGCATCCGTATGCGTGCCCAGGAACAAATTTTCACGCATACGGGACAAATAATGTGATAAAAGAACAATGTCTTTATTAAATCGAATACTTACATCAATAGTCTCAAGGGACTAGATACAAATATACTCTAGCGGAGGACTCCATAACACCACGAGCAATCGACCGGGGATTCGCACGCCTAGACCTTTCTCATCGGTTGTGTTCTCCATCTTCCGAGCAGCAGTAGTTGATAGCAAAAAGGGAAATAGCAAGAATGAGTACATGTCGTACTCAGCAAGTGTGGGAATATATGACATGTAAGCTGAATGAAAGGAAGGCTAACACATGGTTTGCAACGAAAGCACCTACACTAGTCAAGTTAATTAAAGCAACCTATTTACTAGATGAAAATAATCCAACGAGGCTACCCCACCTATCAACCACTGCAAGCTACCCTACTTGCAGCAAATCACACTTACGAGGTTACCCCGCCTGCAGCAAACCTCACTACAGGTTACCCCGCTCGTAGCAAACCACACTACGAGGTTACCCCGCCCGTAGCATCGTACGAGTTACTCCACCCGTCCATACCCTCTAGTTCTCGTGAGGGTCCGGGCCGTTCGTGACCGTGAACACGGCTGTTATAACAGTTTTACACTCTGCGAGAGGTGGCACAACTTTACCCACGGGTCGGTGATTTCATCACCCGTCGGTGACTAAAACCTCTATTATACCAGCACACTTCCTTAGGTGTGAGGCAAGAGATCACCGCAAGATCTTTCGAAGGACTTCCCGGCTTGCAAAACGCCCATGCTAAGGTTTCGCCGCCATCAAAGTGACGCATCACCCAGGGGCCCCCTCTTGCACCGTGGCTTCAAGTACTCTGCTTTCCCTCGCCCGAATCCGGAAGACGCCTTCTTCCTTCATCCTTCCTCGACGCTCGCAGAACCGGGAAGCTACCTTGGTACTAAACCTTACCTACCCATTATCAGCCCCGTGCTTTGTGCGGAAGTCCTGGGTTGCCGCTCCAAGAACCGGTCCTTATGATCCCAAACAGGTACCACCACACCCAACGAGTGTGCACCGGCACCATCATCGACAATCCTCCTGTCGGGATCACCTAAGTTCCATGTTGCTAAAAAGCATTACCAGTTCTTGATCATTATGTTCAAGTGAATAATTAATCAAGATTAGCATTTAGTTTCAGTTGTAAACCCCATTGTGAGCATGCTAAGCAATGACGTACCCATACTATAACACTACACCCAAAACCGAGGCGACAAGGGAATAGTATGGAACAGGATATGACACAACGAGATTCAAATTAAATGCAATGCATAAAAGTAAATTCAGATAGTAAGAAAGTAGGCTCAATGTGCATCAAGGACACTTGCCTGTTTCCCTTTGCTGCTGCTCATGTCTTCAATCCTTGCTCTTGAGATCTTCAAAATGTACGTTCTTATATTTAACGTCACACCGACACAAAACATGCAAGAAACAAGCATACAAGCAAACTAAGAAACAGTACACCAAACAATACCTAATGACAGTGAAAATAGTACTAATATATAGTACTCGTCGCTACGATCTCGTGAGCGCAAGAATCGACTTAATCGGAGTTACCAGCTAAAAGTTATGAGCATTTGACGATCTAGGGTTTAAAATGTAAAATAATCTTTTGCCGTAAATAAATAATTATATTTATGAAACAGAAAGAAATAAAAGATTATTGCATTTGTAATAAATATGGATGTAATGAATAATTTATTTCGCAAAATAAACAGAAAGGAAATTTTATTTTAGATCCTAAAGCATATGTTTTACATTATTCTTTGAAAACTATAAAGGTTAGGGTTCTAAAGGCAAAATAACCCTTTTTCGAAAATAACTAAATTATATTATATTTACAATAAAGAAAGAATTAATGTAACCAAACATAAAATAATAAATTTTACTTGGAAAACAATATATTTATTTTATTGTTATATAAAATCAAAAAAGACTAGAATTATTTTAGTAGACCAGCGATCAGATTTGGTTAAAGCTAAACAGAAGGACCTAACTGCAAAACAACAAGGCAGCTTGTTGGGCAACTCGTCGCGCGATCGCATGGCAGCACACGTCTAGAACTTCCTCGATTTCAGGCTAGGGGTCACCAAAACTCTTTGCACGCGTTCTGGAAGAGAGAGAGGAGAGAACAGAGAACTCACCTAGCGCGATTCGGGGCTGCAGGATGATGGAACGACGATAAGCGACGATGTTTGGTGGCGGCGGTTGAGAGGCATCGTCAACGAGGTGTCTACAGCGGCGGAACTTGGCAGCAACTTGGGGAATCGGCGACGCTTGCTCCAGACTTTCTTCTAAGCGTCACGGCGTCTCTTGAGGACAGCTCTCCGGCTGCAACTTGACGAATTCCGCGTTGGAGCTCCAATGGCGACGGCTGCGTGAGATGAGCTGCGGCAAGGGCACAAGAGGCGGCGTTTTATAGGAGCCGGGCGTTGCTCTCGTAGGCGGCTCGTAGACGGGGATTTGCACGCAGCAAACACGACGCGGCGATTAGCGATCAGGGGAACGAGATCGTGGATGGTGCGGCTCCGTTTTATATGTGCTTGGCCCACAGCTGGCCGGGCACGCTCCCGTGGAGGGACGTGAGGTGGATCCGGACTCGGTCGATAGCAGCTGTAGAGTTGCTTGCGAAGGCAGCCAGGCAGGTAACGCTTAGCGAGGCGAGCTAGGTTAGGGCAGTCGTGATGCGGCTTGCCGGCTTGCTCAAGTTGCGTGCATGGGCCTGTAGCTGCTGGTGGGCTGCGCCGGATTAAAGAAAAGGAAAGAGCGAGAAGGAGAAAAAAAATAAAGAAAGAAAACAAGGCCGGAGCAAGGAAAATTGGCCGGAGGCTTTTCTTTGTTTTCTGTTCCTTTTCTGTTCTATTTTTACTTTCTATACCATTCCGAATGAAATCCTAATCTTATATTAAAATTCATTTTACACTCAATAAAATCCTAATACAACTATGGCAGCATGAATGCAACAAACAAGTTTTATAAACTCTAAATTAATTTATTTAATTTTAGAAAATATCTCCTTTGCTCACATAAAAAGATAACACCATCGTTATAAATAATTTTAGAAAAATATTCCAACGTAGGTTGAAATTTTTTTTAATTTTAGTAAAATTTATGCACAAACCAACATTTGAAATTTCGGGG
>JAUNZO010002613.1:0-22331 GCA_031894775.1 Chloris gayana
GTCAGCTTGCCGATCAACGTTGTCGCCACTTCTGCTAGAGTATTTGTGACACCCCGTCACTAAAAGCTTCTCCATCACCGCATCGGAGATGAGTTTCCAACACGAAGTTTAAACAAAACGGATCAATAAAGGTCAAAAGTTAAGGCTGGCAAAAATATGCATTTCCTCAAGAAAAGTATATGCATATTATATTTTTATTGGATTGGGTATAATGAGAGGAAATTATGAGGAATTTACTGGAATTTTTCAAAAAAAAGATAAATGCCCATTTAAGTAAAGATTAAATCCCAAGTCAGCTGTATTGTGGATTTTTTATAAATTTTTCGGAGCAGAATTGGATCTTTGGTTAATAAGGAAAGTTGCTCAGAATGTTTTGCAGTACACCCTGGAATTTTGGCATATTTTTCTGCGTCCTATAAATAGAGTTTTAAATTAAGTAAGCTTCGGAGGACTTTTCTGCAAAGTGGCGAGCTTATCTCTTTCTCTCGGCTCTATCCCGATCCCGCCGCCTGCTGGCCGCGCTGGACACGGCAGCGCCGCGTGCCCTCGCCCCTGCGCTCCACGCACAAGCCCCGGCCACGCAGCAGCTAGCCAGCTTCACCTCCGCTCTGCCCGGATAAAGCTAGGACCCGCTTTTCTTTCTCCTTGTTTCGCGCTCGAGCAAAAACCAGACGCCACCTCCCGTCACCACTGCCGCATCGCTGCTCGGCCAGCTCGCTCCACCCCAGCGCGAGCCACCACCACCGGTGGATGCGCCACGCCGTACTAGAACTCCAGGAGAAAACCTCATCCCCATCCGTGGCCCGAGCTAGAAGAATTTCGAAGTTTTCTTCTCCCACGCCATTAGCGAACGACGTCGACGCCGCGGAGAAATTCGCCCTCTCTGGTGAGCTTCCTTGTCCAATTCGTGGCCCATATGTTCGCAACCTATCTCTCTTCCTCCCTGGAAGCTCTCATCAAGTTTCGTTTGCAGGTTGTCGCGCGAATTCAGCCGTTTTCCCCAAGTCCGACCGCCGCCGTTCTTCACCTCGCCGGCGAGCTCACCTTTCCGGCCATCTCCAAGGGTTACTACTCTCGTGCCGCTGTTGCTCATCCTCCGTTGGTGCTTATGACAGTTGTTTCCCCAATTTTAGTGGCCTATGTTGTGCGCACGTCGTCGCCGAATCTTGCCGACCGCCGCCGCTTACCGTGGACCCATCTCCGGCCGCCCCATGCCGCCGGTGACCTCACCAAAGTGTTTGCCGTGTCTCACCGGCCCCGTAGCTATGTTTTCCTCAAGTTTGGACCCCGTTCGGCCAACTCCGGTCGCCGCTCCGGCGAGCCGCCGTTGCCTCCGGCCGCCCTGCACCATGGCCGCACGGAAGGCCACACCGGACAGGATCTCATGTAGCCACGGCCATATCTAATCCCGGACTCTGTAGCCACCCATGTGGCCGCGTCCTGATTGGTCCAGTTCCGAGATTTTCCATTTTCTCGGATTAAAATTCTAGAAAAATACAATAACCTTGCAAAAATCATATCTTTTGATTCCGAACTCCAAATTGAGTCAATCCAATTTTGTTGGATTCCTTGTTTCATGATCTAGCCTCTGGTAGCATTGAGGATCAGAAATTCGTATTGGTTTTTCCTAGATTTAACAGGACATCCAAAACACTAATTAAATCATATTTAATTTTCTATATGTGATAAAAGTGCAAAATCAACTTTGTTAGTTCTCTTTTGAGGTGTTCTATCCATTAGTATGATCTGATGATCTTGTATATGCATGTGTGCATGATAGTATTTAATTTGTGCATAACATGTTTATTTGTTTATGAATAATGTGTGCATCTTTTAAATTAAAATTTTAGAAAAACATGTAATTGGCTCATGTCACACTTTCTGTTATTTAAGTAGGTAGAAGTGCATGCTAAGTTACCATGAAACGTTTATGCATAAAAGTATATGTTTTATTTTTGCAAACTAATATGAAACTCACATAAAATAATAGGTTTAATTTAAAATAAAGTTTGTATTTCATGCATATGTCTTCAAGAACCATGTTTGTAACTTAGCTATGTTTGCATCATCGACAATTGCATCATCATACCTTTGCATCGTCTGTATTCATCGCTATTGACACATCGTTAATTTAGGAAACGACGAAGTGCCGGTCGAGGATCTTCGGAAGGAATCAACACAAGAACCGGCACCAGAAGTTGCTAACATTTCCACCGTGGCACAAGGCAAGCCCCGGTGCATCCTCCCAGATTTTAAATGTTTTTCCTTTCAGTATAACGCTACTAGATGTCTAGGGTGTTTGTGCATTAAGTGTAGGTGATGTATGAAACCCACCTGCATTGTCTCCCGATATGACCTATATTAGTGATATACTGGTACAGGTAGTTCGATAGAAAACTGGCTATGCTTACGTCATAAGTTTACCGGTATAATTTGCTTAAGTGTACTCGGAGCATGAAGGCTTCGAGACTTGGAAATTAATGAATCTGAAAAGCTAATCTTGAGACCGAACGAGTCCGTGTGGGAAAGAGCGAAGGCAAGGGCCTGGATAGGGCTTGTCTCGCAAGATGGCAGATCGTTCGTGTAAACAACTAAAAGTTGAGACATGGACGGGCCCTGTAGGTGAAAGGGCAAGTGCATGTGCCTTCGAGAGGACATGGCTTGCAAGGTTGTAGCCCCGTCATTCGTCGGTTAAGGACCGTGTCGTTGTTGGCCGTGCTTGAGCAAGTATTGAACGAGTACCGAGTGCATGCTAGTTTTATGGGAACTAGTAAACCTACGTAACCTTAATAGCTTGCAATGGCGTAGGTTACCCGAATCCTTGGTCGTAGGATCCGTTGGGGTGGACAGGTTCACGAGGTACTCGTTGAACGGCTGCCCACTCGAGGATTTGGACCCTACAAAGTTGTAGGATGTCATGGTGAACGGTTGATATACGTGTTCTTAAATGATGCGTATGTCGTGTACCTCGGGTTTTCCCAGCTGGTGATAAATCGATGTGTATCGCTGTCGCTCGCGAGTAATGAGTACCGCTTGTGAACTGCGTCACATCGTAGTAACAACTTGAACTAAGCTTTGGTTAATTTTGGTTGCTTATGATGATACTTACTTAAGCTTTACAGTATTTATATCTTTCTTGATGCTGCTATCATTGTTATTTTATGTGCAAGTTAATAGATGCTAAAATCATGAAAGTAAGGATCAATGGCTTAGTCGCTGCTTTATTATCAAAATCAACTACACCCTCTCGAACCTTGCATGTCTAGGCGTCGGCCTTAGAGTGTCATGTTGACGGGTCGGTCTTGCTGAGCTCTAGTTGCTCGGGCTTTGTGCCTTTGTTGTTTTGTTTCGGGTGATGCATTAGATTGCCCTGTTGGTGTTATGCCCTGGGATATGCAGATTCCGGAGGGCTGGACTTCCCACTGGGAGCCTAGTCTGCCGCGAGTAATGTGCTTGGCTACGTGATAATCCGTATGGGCTCGGATTTATCACCTTTTGCTATATAATATCGTCGAGACGTATCAACGTTATGTTTGCTTCCGCACCTTTTCTAAACTTGAACTTGTTAAACTTCCGTTGCTTTGAACTTAATAAACTCTGATGTAAATTATGAAGTTATTTTCTCCGTGGTAATATAAAGTTGGCCAGTTGTTGTATTATCAAGTGTCCGCTTAAACAGACACCTCGGGAATTACGATCCGTGGGTCGGTCTGTTGCAGTATTAATCGTGTCTGTCATCTTGGACAAACGCTTATCGATCCTCTCAATCTGGTTGCCGAGATTGAGTTTGTTGATGCCGTCGGTAACGGCCTTGTTAACAGCTTCTGTCATCTCCTCGCGTGCCCCGACCGAAGCTGCCCTTGACTAACACACTCATGGAAATCTTTAGGGGTACCAGCGTCCGCAGCATCTCCTGCCATAGCAAATACCAAAACAGGAACAAACAGTGAAGGTTATCCCTAATAACACTACTACTATGGTGGACAGTGGTGACTCTCACAAAAGCAAATGGAACGTCTCACCAAGTTCTTACAAGGGTCTTACCAAGCAAGGCGAAGGATATCTAGAAGGCGTGTACCACGATTGCAAGGGTCAAAAACCTGTGTTGTCCGAAGTAGTATGTGGAGCTAGGAAGGCCAAATATGTGAGTGGAACACAATTCAAAAACAGATAGTAATGCTGAATAAATGTCCAAAGCTACTTGTCCTTAGTTGCTGGTCTACACGTGTCCTAGAACGGTAGACACAAAGGAAACAAAAGAAAAGGTAACTGGCAAGGAAGAAACAGCAACTAGACACAAAAAAACAGGTCAAAACCCTGTTTTGTCTTTTAGCACTAGTAGAAATCACAAATTTTTCTTTTTTGATATTATTTTTTTGATATTTTTCTTTCACCGAGAGGCAGCAAAATAGGAACCACGCAAAGTTTCAGGTCAACGAGAGAAGGAATGTGGCCTACAAATTTTCTGTAAGATGCAACGACGACGGGTTCCAAACTTTTTCCTCGGATCAGTGGACTTAACTATTTTTTTTGATTTTTTGAGATTTTTCCTGCCCGGCAAAGCCGGGATGAGCAGATGCGAAATTTTTTCTACCCAATTTCGAAAATTTTTTTGCCTAATTTCAAGTCCGTATGCGAAAGTTATGGCTGTTTGAAGGAAGGGACTCCGAATTAGGGTTTCGGTGGACGGAATTGCAATCGGGTAGGATTTTTTTTTGTTTTTTTTTCGACGATTAATGTATGCAACGGAAACAGGAGTAGGTCTTGTTCGTGGGGTGTTGAGTTCTAGATGAAAAGGGTGGGAGTGTAGGGTGGGACTATGGTGGATGCAGCGGAGGTGACAAAAACTCCCGAGACAAAGCAAAACTTGAGGTAATTCGGCTAGGGTTTCAAGGTGGCACAAACCGACGACAAGAACACGAACTAAACCAGCAACAAAACAATCACTAGAACACAAACTCAACACTACAGACTCTGAAATTGAAACATGCAAAGGCTAAACACGGCTTGGACAGGATGAACCCTAAAACTAAATTTTTTGGCTTTTTCGTGGATGATAGGATAATAAAGAAACAAACTAAACTAAAGGTAGGGCGTACCCGACGGTGCACCTGAAGCTCTGATTACCACTTGATATGGACTAGGGTTCCGATCTTCCGAAAGGTTCAGATAACTCTTGATTTGGCGAAGATGTGACACACGTCGATCCGGCTCCTGAACAACACGTTCGAACCCCGCAATCGCAGCACCACGTCCTCTATGGTTATCAACCGGTGTTGCACGGTTGACCTCGCCCGGAAGACTAATCCCTGCCGGCGAATCAAGAACACAAGCAAGAACAAGAAAGAACGCAACCAAATTTGCAGATGTATGATTAATCTCACAAGTTGGGGTCCCACAAACCGATGAACGGCGAAACTGTCTAAGCAGAATAATCTAAGCAAAACCCAACCCTAACATGCGTGGCGGATGCTGCTAATAAAGACTTGGGGACGTGCAAGAACCCCCTGGACGCTCCCCTAATGGGCTCACACGAGATACACGGCCCAAAGGCCAAAAACGGTGACGCAGCACCAAAAACAGATTCTGGACGTTCCAATGTTTCGATGATTCCCGGCGACTCCAGATGAAAATTTGATGTGGGACCGGTTCCACTGGAAAGCTTATGAAATTATCTTTCCATCCATATGTAGAACGTCCAAATCCGACTTCGTATGCGATCTGGGCGTCTGTTTTAATTCAGACTGTTCCTGGACTCCGAAACAGACTCGTAGTCGACTTGGTTTGGGCCTCCACAATGCCTTGCGCCTCTTGCTGGACCTCCACGCCTCCAAGCCCTATTCTATTCATATTATGGTCCTCTCCTTGATTCCTAATCATAATAAAATCATTAGGTAGCAAACTATTCTTAAAATTATGAAATGAAAGACTTAGGAACGAGCTCACCTCTAAATTTAATTGTCGGGCGCGAGCTCTAGTGATTGGTTCTTGAATGTTCAGCGGAGGAGTGTCATTTGTATCCAAAGGAGTGATGTCCTCATCAGTTTGTGTAAATGTCCAAAAGATTTCCCAACAAATAGTGTCGCCATATCTTCAGTGCAAGAACAACTGCGGCTAACTCCAAATCATGAGTTGGATAATGCTCTTCATACTTGCGCAATTGCCGAGATGGATAAGCAATGACACGGTCTTCTTGCATTAGCACACAACCAAGTCCCGTTCCAGAAGCATCACAATATACATCAAAATACTGTGATATCGGGTTGAGCCAAAACGGGAGCGGTGGTTAGCAACTTCTTCAAATTCTGGAAAGCCTCTTCACACTGTTGGTTCCAATCAAACTTCACATTATTCTGCAGAAGCTTGGTGATAGGTTTTGCCAACTAAGAAAAATTAGGAATGAACCGCCGATAATATCCAGCTAGTCCAAGAAAGCTACAGACTTGAGAGACTGTTTTTGGCGGCTTCCAATTCTACAGAGATACCCTCGGCTGAAACGACATGACCAAGGAATGATACTTGTTCCAACCAAAACTCACATTAGCTGAATTTAGCATAAAGCTTGTGATCACGCAATCGTTGCAACACGATACGGAGATGTTCAGCGTGCTCTTATTTGGACTTCGAATAAACAAGAATGTCATCGATGAAAACAACAACAAACTTGTCTAACTCTGGCATGAATACTGAATTCATGAAGTACATGAAATATGTTGGGGCGTTGGTCAATCCAAAGGACATCACCAAATATTCATAAAGCCCGTATCTAGTGCAAAATGCGGTCCTTGGAATATCTTCTTCTCTGATTTTTATCTGATGGTAGCCTGAGCGAAGATCAATTTTTGAAAAGACCTTGGCACCAATCAACTGATCAAAGAGAATGTCAATGCGTGGCAACGGGTACTAATTTTTTATGGTGACTTCATTCAGCGGTCGGTAATCAACAACAAGGCGCAAACTTTTGTCCTTTTTCTTCACAAACATGGCAGGACAACCCCAAGGTGATGAACTTGGGTGTATATATCCTTTGTCCAATAATTCCTTCAGTTGGATTTTCGGTTCTACAAATTCATTTGGTGCCATCTTGTACGGCTGACGAGAGACTGGAGATGTTCCCGGTTGTAACTCAGTTTTGAATTCAACATCCCGGTTAGGAGGTAAACCAGGTAGATCATCGGGAAAAACATCTTGGAACTCACAAAAAATTGAAATATCACCCATAGATTTTTCCTCCAAATGATGGACAACAATGGCAGTTTTTGCCTTTTGGAGATAGGTGCAAAAGAATGGAATCAGGTCCATGAAGTGGAGAATTTAAATGGACGATACGAGATGCAATATCTAGCATAGCCTTATGAATTTCCATCCATTGCATGCCCAAAATAAAATCTATTCCTTGCTGTTATGGCATGATAAAAGTGGTAGGATAAATTTTTCGGTTCAATTCTAATGGTGCTCTACTCAAAACTTGATTAGCAATAATTTTCCCACTAGGAGATTGGATAACATATGGTGTGCTAACAGTGTGGGTGAGCAACTTATGAGTTTGTACGCAAGACTTGCTAACAAAATTATGGGATGCTCCAGAATCGAATAAAATAACAATGGGGCATTGATTTAACAAGAACATACCCGCAAGAACTGGTTCACCCTGTGGAATGTCTTCAAGGTTGGTCAAGTTGACACGTCCAGTTCTATTTGCTTGCCCACGCTGCTGATTTTAAAGCTCTCTGACGTGCTTGCCTTCCAGCTTCACTTCGAGGATAAGTACAATGCTTAGTAAAATGACCATTTCGGCCACAGTTGAAGCATGGATGTGGGTTGTACTGTCTAGAAGGTTGTGCAGGGCGTGCATTCTGGTTTTGCTGCTGCTGCTGCTGAGGTGGTGGAGTATTGTCTTGCTGAGGTGGACGGCCATAAGCTTGTTGCGGCGGGCAATAGAATTGCTGCTGTGGTGCAGCCCGAAAACGTTGCCCTGTAGGTGAAGTATACACAAGCAGGTATTTTGATGGAGGATCAGCCTCTGCACCACCTGTGGGAGCCTTTAGAGCCTTTCTCTTGCGCTCATCTACTTCAACTTCTCACTAAGCGTCTTCCTGAATGACGGCAGCATTTATCAGATCATTCAGTGTGCCTGTACTCTGCCAAGTTAGCTTCTCTTTTAGCACAGGATTCATGTCCGTTCAGAAAGCGGCACGCTTCTTCTCTTCTATATCAGTGTGATGAGGAGCATACTGTGCAAAGTGATTGAATCTCCGAGAGTACTCACGAATGGTCATCCCTCCTTGTTTCAAATCTTCAAATTCGCGCAACTTGCGCTCTATAAGTCCAGCGGGGATAAAGTAAGAACGGAAAGTAGTCTTGAACTCCTCCCACTTAACAATATGACCTTTGGGCAGTGAGGCCAAGTAATTTGCCCACCAAGCACTAGCGGATCCTTGCAACTGCTGTGCGGCGAACAAAGGCTTCTGAGCATTAGTGCAATTGAGCAAACCAAACTTCGAGTCCAAGATACGGAGGAAATGGTCAACATCCAGAGGTTCCTTAGCATATTCAAACTCGGGTAGCTTGGTGGAGGTGAAATCCTGATAGGTGCTTTGCCGTGGCTGATCATCACGGCGTCCACCAGCACGATTAGCATTGTGTGCTATCTGTCGGAGGAGCTCAGTGTCCTCCTGTCGGGATTCTAGCAATGATGCAAGCACTTGCGCCAACGAAGGTGGCGGTGGTGGTGGAGGTTCATTCCGACGTCCCCCTTGCTAGGAACTTTCAGCTTCACCTCTACGAGTGTTCACCCTGCTGAAAAGAATGAACGTTGTACATTAGTTTCCCTTATCCCATAGGCAAAGATATAAAATCTTGAAGGAATTAATGTACAAGAACATTAAAATTCATAATTTCTCCAAAGAAAATAAGCCAACATGTGTTTCCATTGCACTTGGAAAATGGACACAAGATTAGTTAACATATGGCACTTTCTGTCATTCGCGGTAATTGGTGTCAAAATGCAACTATTTCCATCGCAAAAAGGAGATGCATTTGCCTCAGGTGTAGCATTCACTTCATCGCAAGGTACAATGAATATCTTGGAAATTTTCGAACCAAAAAGGATCCAAGCTATATGCTACATGACAATCTGGACAGACCACGTCTTCACTAGACAACAGTCGAAAAAGTGCACTTTCTGGAAATTTGAGAGTCTACTCATATATTATGGTTAGCACCACGTTATAGAGGACTTCATAAGCTTTCCGGGATGTACTCAAACACATCAATTATATGAATAAATTGGGAGATATGAATTATTAATGGTGACGCATGATCTCAGAAAAACTGTCGGAACAGTCCTTAATGTTTTAATTCCTGAGAGCAGTACATGAGGAATCAGGCTTGAAATTGAGTTGCAAAAGAAAGTAGACTTTCTAACCTTTCAAACAAGTACTTATTTTCCTCTAAATGATGTGTAAAACTAAAGTTACGAATTTTATATGGTGAGGCACGAAATCTGTGAGCATTTTGTCTAGACACACAACTAGTCATGATCCATTAACAGATTTGGCTAAGTTCCATGCAAAATCAAGAAAACCTCATCATACGAAAGTTGTAGATGCATAAAATATCTTTCCAAAGGTTACTCATATGAAAATGTTTACCATCTATACCGAAAGATATGAATTATTTACCAACAGGAGTCAAATCTGGACTACAGGAAACAGATTTCAAAGATTTCCAAATTTGAGGCATTTCTCAACATGGTTGAGCCTTGGCAAGAGTTGTATAATCATGAGGACTTTCAACCCTTTCCATAAAATATCCGTATGCCTCCAAATTCTAAAGGATCATTTAGATATGAATTTTTCATTCAGCCTCAATGCCGCACATGCTTGCAGATTGGACAGCATGAACTGTCTAGCTCGTTTGACATATTCGGAGTCTTTCGAAGGCTCAAATGGTAAAAGTTTGAATACGAAACTTGTAGAGAATTTTGAAACCTTTCCAGAGAGTGTGATCCTAAGGTTTGACGACATTTAGATCAGGAGCTACGATTTTTTGAAAGATCAAGACAGATTCGTTGCCATTCAAGATTGAGCTCTAGGTTTTTCATTAAGTGCTTGCAATGGAAAAAGAATCATGCACAACGGCTCACCAGACGCGAAGAATTTCGGGTTGAAGCTGGAGGTGTCCGGTAATGACGCTTTGAAGAAAATCTTTCGATTCGACGGAATGGAGCATGGAACTTGGAAAGTGTTTTCGCAGGCCCGTAGCTGAGGTTGAGGCGCAGCTCTGGGTGTCTTGGTTCGGGTGGAGAGGCAACGGAACGGCCGGGTGCCGCGAGCTTCAGTGGGGTGGCAATGGAGGAGAGGCTCCTGCTCTTGGCTCCCTGCTGCTGCGCTACTTGTGGGAGAGAGCAGAGAGAGTGAGTGAGAGAGGAGCGGCAGGGGGAGGCCGGGTGAAGGCGCCGGGTGGTGGTGGGGGCAAGCTCAGAGGGGGAACGCCACGTACGGGGCAGGTGGCATGCGACTTCTGCCGTTGCTCGGTCGGGGAGAGAAACAGAGAGAAAAGGAGAGAGATGCGTGAGGTTGCTGGTGGGACCCACAACATATTCTACGGATTTTCTATTTTTTCCAATCTGTGTCTTTTCTGCAAAAGTATGAGCTTAAATAAATACTTACCTTGCTCAAACATTCCATACCAAAATACCCCTGTAGCTCATCACTTGGAAGAGACATGCACAAAAAGTTTGAGTCCAAACTCCCTCTGGTTTAATTTTGATAATTCATAAAAAGGGGTAAAACTTAAGTTTCTCGGATTTTTATAGGGAGTTCTATTGATCCAAATGACATGGGACTTGTTCCCAGATTTTTCATTTGACTTGCTCTAAAACATATATTTTTTCCAAGGGCAATTGTTATAGGAAAATCTGCACTTTGCCCCTAAAACGACTAAGTTGGGGGGGGGGGGTGGGGGGTGGCTTTTTATTTAAACAAAATGACGTGAAAAGCCGCAAAGAGGCTCACGTTTTTGTTCGAAGCAAATCTGCACTTCGCCCCTAAAATGACTAAGTGTGTGTGTGTGTGTGGGGGGGGGGGTGGCGCTTTATTTAAACAAAACGACACGAAAAGCCGCAAAGGGGCTCGCGTTTTCGTTTGAAGCAAATCTGCACTTTGCCCCTAAAATGACTAAGTGGGGGGGGGGGGGCTAGGGAGTGGCGTTTTATTTAAACAAAACGATGCGCAAAGCTATGGAGGGGCTTGCGTTTTCGTTGAAGCAAATCTGCACTTAGCTCCTAATCGACTAAGTGAGGGAGAGTAGCGTTTTATTTAAACAAAACGACGCCTAAACCGAAAGGGGGCCCGCGTTGTCGTTCCAAGCAATGCAAGACCTTGCAAAAAAGAACACCCACAAGATTCGAAGATCAAACAGGGCTCACATTCAGACACAAACATAACACAAATACAGGAACAATCAAGCAACACACCTCAAACGCATCAAACTAGGATAGTGCGAAGTCAAAGTCTGGTACAATGGTAAACTAAAAAATCTCCACGAACGATCCTCTTCTGCCCCCTCACGACGCGGAGTATTGTAAGCAAAAAAACATCTCCATCGGATCACACTCCAGAACCTCAGTTTTAACACCGGCATTCTTCACGGGGCAGCTGGCGAAGTCACAAAGTGGCCTTTAAAAAACTTCGTCAGCTTGCATTGTCCTTTGGCAAAGCGAACCATAACAACACTCCAAAAGTGGGCCAGATCGCCTCGAGGATACTCTGCGAGGTAGCGACCGCAACAGCCCCGTGTAGCCCTCAAGTGACCTCGCTCAAACGCGAGCGGAGTGGCGTCAACAAAATTGTTAGGCAAAAATTCATCTGCCACCGGGGATGAACCCTACAAAGCAAAGCAGAAGCACAACTCAATTAGAAATTTTCATGGCTCTCTTTTTGCAACAACGCCGGACTCAAAAAACTCTGGTTTCACAACCTCCCACTCATCCCGCCCAAAAGACTAGGGGCGATAGTTGCGGCCAGTCGAAGAGGGCGGAAGCGAAGAACAGGCGGGACTACAACTATTAGTATAGCCACTAGCTTCCAAATGTCTCGATCCTACTTGACAAGGCCTCACCTGAGCGTAGCCCGAGGCAAAGGGATGTTTGCAGAAGTGCCTGCTCCAGAATTGACTTTGTCCCTCGCCTCGCGGCCCGATTCGCCGCTCATTCTGTCCAGCGCCTCAAAATAACCTAAGTCGACCTCGGAGCTCGAGGCCGCGCTGTCACTCCACAATGAGTCACCGGGAAGACCGAATCCCAAAATCAAGTCGGAAGCATCACTTTCAGATTCCTGCGCAGGCCCTTCACGCAGAACATCCGCAGGTTAAAAATATTAATTTACAAAAGTCGTTCGTGTCCAATAAAGCGCGAAGTACAGGAAAGGAAAAAAAAGGTGAGGGGGTGAAGAGCCCTCCTATCAACTCCTAGACCTCTCGGCTGGATTCGGCTCCCGTAGAAGGAGGCTTCGCGGCGTGACCACCAACAACCGGCGGAGCAGGGTCTTCTATCTCCTTCGCCTCCGTCTTCGCCTCGTCGTCCTCCTCCTCCTCTTCTTCCTCCTCATACTCCTCCTTGGCCGGCTCCGAGTCCTACGAAGCAAAGAGGAGTTAACACCACATCCTGGAAAAAAAGAACCGGCCTCATAAAAAAACATACCCCCAAGTGGCGTGCCCCGATATCTTCGAGTGCAACCGTCCGCCAATGCGTGACCCAATACTCCCGAAGGACCCGCCGGGTGGCCACCTTAACAGCCACGCCGGCATCTCGTCGGGGTCCGCACCAATCGAAGGGCGCGACACAGCCGGGCGCGAACGTGGCCGCAAGACTACCACTCGAGCAAGTGTGACATCCCCTTCGGGACACCCAGGAGTCGGTACAGGGGGACACTCGACGAAGCGTGTTACAATAGTTCATCATCTCATACAAGCCAGAATATATACATCCGGATATAATACAACCAGGTTTTCGAAATACAAACATCCGACAGCGGAAGCATAAAACGTTATCGAAGTTTAGAATACTACGATTCTTGCAGCGGAACTTATACTCTTTACAACAAAAGACCACTAGCGTGATGTACTGAGCCCGTCATACATCACGATTCTCCTCACTCGGGCGTCGGGATCTGTTCCCATTGGAGGGAACCACCCTCGGGGCTCTGCTCCTCTTCCGGGAAGCTACCGTACGAGTCGTGGAAGTACGACTCGGGTCCTGAAAACATAATGAACAAACCCCGAGTATTCTAATACTCAGCAAGATCGACCCGTCAACGAGCACGCTAAGGCCGACGCCTAGTATGCAAAGGTTTTACGGTCTGTGGAGTTGACTCGCTTGCGAAAACAGCTCTAATGGTTGTTCCTTACTTTCAAGTTTTAGCTCAAGTTAAGTTCCGTAGAGAACAAGGGTTTGCGATCTACAACTACTGCAATCAAGTTTGCAAGAAAAGATCGTTCTCGATCAACAATTCTTCCATCTCTCATCCTCATCTTTCGAGTTGATTACTATGATGTGACGAGCTAAACAAGCGGTACTCATTACTGCGAGGGACAACGATTCGAATCGATTTATACCAGCTGGCAAAACCCGACTACACGACGTATACGCACCGCACCTGGTCGTATACGACAACTTTTCCCGCTAGCACCTGACAGCGGACTAGCCATTTCCAATTCCCGGGAATATGGCGACCCCACGACTTCATCCGTGGGCGACCCATTTTCCCTCCCGTGAGACTAACCTCTCGCTAACAGCCGAGTAAAGAGAGTTGGCTACGCTACATCTCCGGGACGGTAGGGTACATCAGCTTGCTGGGCCCATGATACCAGCATGTAGTACGATACGTTCAAACTTGTTCAACTAAGCCGACAACGGTACGGTCCTTGACCAACACGGACGGGGCTACCACCTTGCAAGACCTCAACTCCGTCTTGCCCTTTCTCCTACGGGGCCCGTCCGGTCTCGGCTTATTAACATCTTCACTTCCACTCTCATCTTTCTCTTATCATTCTTCTTAGCATAAATTGAACCAGTCATTATCCAATATCTCGCGAGTAGTGTATGACACCACTCGACTTCTACCGATTCCCTATGACTTAAGCTTAGCGGTTATCGAACTCTATTGAGCTACCTGTACCAAGTATAGCATAAACAAATGGAAACCTATCTCATGCATCTAGGGTATCAAGCAACTCCTATAACCTAATGCACAATCACGACTCATTACTGTGATAAAAGAAAAGACTTTAAAATCACAGGTGGGATGCACAGGGCTTGCCTTGATTCGAGTCGGGGTCCTCGGTGGGCTGGTCGACTTCGAGCGTCCGTCTCCTATCTCAACTCGGACAGAACCTCGATCACGGCAGTACCTAGGTCGACCAACAATACGTCGCGACTTAATGATCATGCATGCATGAATGTACATGATATGATTATGCTAGCGTTTCCTTAAATATGTTCATCAACTCACAATTACTGATTAATTATGTTCAGTAATTAACAACTAACAATTAACAATTAATAATTCATCCTGTTTATTAACAATTTATAATTAATCAGGTTCCTTAATCAATAATTAACAATTAATCATGCTCGTTAATTAATACTTAATCATGGTCGTTAATTAACAATTAATCTTGTGTATTAATTAACAATTACTCATGTTCATTAATTAACAATTAATCATTAATCAATGATATGTAATAACATATAGAGTACTAAATTGGGATCACATGAAATGACGGTGTTTATGTTGAATTTTGGAAAACGAGTTTTCACAAACACATTCGTCATGCAGTATCTCCAATATTTAAAGAAATTCATTTCTCAAATTAAGTATTAATTAGCATAAAATAATAGATTATCTTAATCAAAAGAATGCAATTAATTAAACTATGCAATTATAATTTCTCAAAATAGGCATTTGAATATATAATCAAATAGGAAATAATTTTATGAATCTAATCAACTTTGTTTGGCATTTTTCAGATTTTTGTGGAATTTTCTATGAATTTTAGAAATTTAATAAGGGTTCTGTGCCACACGGTGGGTCACGAGGTTGACCACACCCCATCTCGCATGGCCACACGGGATCCGGGCCTGTGTGGTCTGCGGTGAGGCGCCGGCCATGGTGGGTGGCGGCCGAGCGGGCGGCGCCATGCCGGAGTGGCGCGGGAGGGGGTGAGGAAGCTAAGTGCTTGGCCCTGGAGACTCTACGCGACAGGGGGAAGTAGAGGGTGGGGTCCACGGTGGCAGGAGTGGCCGGAAAAGACGCCGGCGGCGAGCAATGGTCCGGACGAAGCTTCGGCGGCTTCGTGAGCTCGCTACGCTTGACGAAATTTGGCGAAACAACTTCGAGAAGCTTCATTGAAGCATGGAGAAGACCGTCGTAGCACCGGTTAACGAAGAGGAGGACCGGCACTATGTCGTCACCGTGGAGCTCGGGCCGGCCCGGAACCGAAGTGGGGAAAAACTATCCCGAGCTCGAATAAATTGACAAAAGGAAATAACATAAGCTCGGATTGATGCATACAGGGATTTCGCAGCATATGGAGCAAGAATCAATCGATGGGACGCACCATGTGTGAAGAATTTCGACGAAAAGTCGAGGTTGGTCGTCGGCGACGTTATTCGCACAATCTTCAAAATTCGCACGGCTCGGGAGGTTATTTTGGGAACGGCTTGCGCCCGGAGGTTCAGCGAGAGGGACCGCATCTTTTGGGGGGTGGCGGCTCACGCGGAGATGGCCGGAGGCGGCCGGGCGGCGGGGTGCACACAGGGCGGACGGCGACGGTGCTCGAGTGAGAGAGATAGAGCTGGAGGGGGAGAAAACAATTCGGGCTTGGGTCTTCATCCCGATGGGCAAGGGTTGAGGCGGTAGGGGAGCTCTGCGTGGCACGGGAGGAGGAGGGCGCGCGGCCGGAGGGTTGCTGCGGTGGCTCGGGCAAGGCGGTGCGAGAGAGAGAGAAGAAGAAGAGAGATTGGCCACTGGGCCCTGTTCCGGAAATTTTACACAAAACCCCTTGACTTTGATTTAATTTGAAAACGTACTTCCGGCACTCGAAAGATTCTGCGAAAATTCAGGGATGGAAATGAAAACATTTTAACCCTTTGTCCTTATTGGCTGAAGTTCAAATTCTAAATAGATTTCGGATTAAAAATTCAAGTTTAAATTAAAAAGAGTCATTTTCATTATTTCTTGTAGACATTTTTACAAAATAAAATAATTTCATAGCAGCTTCATAAATCTTTTGTTTTTATGTTTAATCAACAGAAAATGTTAAACACCATAATTTACTTTTATTTAATTTCTTCTTTTAAGATCTTAATTTAATCTTAGGTTAAATTTATATTTTATGTGCATTTCTTCACACAAGGTTAATTATTTTTACAATGCACATGATGACATGATCATGAATGACATGAGATGCACTTTCGGTTGTTAGGGTTGTTACAACAAGTTGAACCCCGCCTCGACACAATACGTCGCAGCGAGCTTGCAACCTCGGTCGAGCACCTCCGTCACGGCATCGATGGCCCCCATCGGCCCAGCAAAAGAAGGGCCACTCGTGGCCTTCTTCGGCGGCCGGAGCGAAGGGAGGCACGGTCGCACCTACACTCTCCATCGCAGCCACCGGGCTCGAGCCGGCGAGCACGCTCTTCCGGTCGAAGAACTCGTCGCGGCGGTCAAGGATCTCCCTCGGCTCCTTGGCATCCACCTAAACCTCCTAAAGCTTGGTCCGGGCCCGATCCCGCTCCGAGCGCGCGGTTTCAACGAGGTCCTTCGCCGCGACCGGCGCGAAGATGGCCGGCGGACTCCTTCTTCTATTGCGCCACCTCGGACTCAAGGAGGGAGTTAGACTCCTTGACCGCCGCTAGTTCCGTAGCCAACTCCGCACGGCGCGACGGTGGCGGGTCGGCTCGCTCGTCGGCGCCGAAGCCAACTCCTCACTTCGCTCGAGCGCGCTCTATAACTCCATGATCAGCTCGACCTCGGACCGCCCCTCCGAGGGAGCCACAAATGAAGGCCCTACGTGAAACAATTTGTTTCCCGAGCACGGCATCAGCAGCGGCGGATCAAGCATCAACTGCAAAAAGGAAGTACCATCAAAGCTTGCTTCGACACAAAAAAAAAATAAAAGAAGAGGGGGTGAAAAAGAGAGTCACCTCGATCGACATTAGACGCGACCGGTAAAGCGTCGGGTACTCGGGGGCATCTCCGGCAGCGCCACTCGCGGGCGCAACGATGGTAGCACCAGGAATAACATCTACGACAAAAAGTTGACAAAAGTCAACTCTAAAAGGTTGAAGAATGCAAGAAACAACACCGGAGTCGAAGCAACCGGCCTCACCTTTCAGCAGGGAAGTAGCCCCGCTTCGAAGTTCTTCATCACCTTCTTCTTCTTCTTCTTCCTCTTCTCCCCGTCGAGAGGCGGGAGAGGGTCATCCGAGCATGTCGTGCATCATGACCATTCGAAATGCCATGTTCGGAGGGCGGTGCCCCTTCGATCGCCAATTAGTCGAAGGAGTCGAGTTCTCGACGGGTGAGGAGCTAGGGCTGATGCTAACGAGGCAGCAACCCCTTTTGACGGCGAGACTTCGAGCTCGCCCACCCCTGGACCTCCGCCTCCTCTTCCTTCCCCCGCCTACGAAGTCCCTTCACCGGCCCTAGGCCGAGGCGCTTCGGATGTGAACATGCGCCGGCGAAGATGGCTGGAATTAATTAAGGACTATGAGTGGGAAGTGCATTATCACCCTGGAAAGCGAATGTCGTGGCCGATGCATTGAGCCGTAAGGAGCATTGTAACAATTTGATGTTGCTACCTTGGGACAACGAGTAACGATGTTTCCATCGCTGAACCTAGTATTGATGTTAAGCTTGTTGCAGCTATTCACAATCTAGTCGTCCATTCAACTATTCAGGGAAGAAGTAATTGCTGCCTAGAAAAGGGATCTAGGTATGGCTCATACTCGAGAGAAAATTCAGAATGGCAAGGCAACATGTTTTCGACAAGATGATAGTGGTGTCCTATGGTTTAGTGATCGACTAGTGGTTCCTAAGAACTTCGAACTTCGTCGCAAGATTCTAGATGATGCACACCGGTCGAAGTATTCTATTTATCCTGGCGACAACAAGATGTACCAGGGATTAAGGAAAAGTTTCTCGGTGGACTAGAATGAAGCGAGAAGTTGCTCACTACGTCGTAGAATGCAATACTTGCCAAAGGATTAAGGCTAATCATTTGAAGAAAGCAGGTCTTGTTCAACCATTGAGTGTCCCTACTTGGAAGTAGGATGACATTAGTATGCATTTTATTTTGGGTCTTCCGGTGACGTCAAGGAAACACGACTCTATCCGGGTAGTTGTGGACCGTCTCACTAAGTCGACACATTTTATTCCCGTCCGGACCGGATATAGTGTCAAGCGAGTGTGCGAGTTGTATATCTCGAGGATTTTGTGGTTACTGTGACATCCCATGTCACGATTTAGGGTTTAGCACGTAATCACTACCCTAATCACATCCTTAAGCAGGTGCTAATGCTAAATCACCCAACTAGGAAAAAGAAAATAAGAAAAATAAAAAGGAAAAAGGAAAACCTAAGCCTAAACCCTAGCCTTAACAAAAATGCAAAAATTATAAAAAGACTACCCCTAGATTTTTGCACCACTGGATTGCTCATGTAAAAAGAAGAATTTACAACATTTTTACCAAATTTTTGAACAAGGTTTTGAATGCCCAAAAATTCAAATTCAAATCTGGAACACTGTCATTTGTGAATTTTGTAGGAATTTTTGGAAACAAATTTAGAACTTCAAACTAAAAGATGAAAATTAGAGCACATCATCCTGATTCTCCCCATATTTTTGTTTTTATTTTTGGAGCACCAGAAACATGAATTTTCGTCAAAGTTTCAAACTGTAGATTTGAAATTCAAAAGACCACCTCGAGCTACGGTTGCCCGGTGGGCAATGGCGGACCGACCGCCGGTCCGGCCAGCCTGGCCGCCGCCGCGCGCGTGCCTGCCCCGTCCCATCGCCACGCCACCCCTGGCCGCTCCCCAACCGCCCCTGTACCCGCCGGCCAACAGTGGAGCGCCGGAGTTTAATTCTCCCCGCCCGGCCGCCTGCCCTCTCGCCGCCGTCCTCCCCGCGCCGATAATTGGCACGGAGGCCAAGCTCCCATCGCCCCCGCGCCACAAAACGTTTCCCCAACTCCCTCCGCGTCTCATCGCACCGCCGCCCGCTCCCTTTCCCTCCGTGGCTCGCGCACGGCCGGAATTTGGAGCCGCCGCCGCGACACGGCCGCCCCGAGTTTCCCGGCCCGCGCGCCGCCGAGGTAGGCCGCCTCACCCTCCCCTTCGCCAATACGTGCGCCAAGACGTGCTTGAGCTCCCCCTTGACGCGCCCCCTCCCCTGGCCCTAGGTCGTCGGGAATCCGAGGCGAAATCCGTCGCCGCCGCCGCCACCTCGCCACCCCTCCGTCGAGCACCCCCCGGTCACCGTCAAGCTCGGGCAACCCCACGCCGTGCTCCTCCACACGCAGGTGCAGCTCCCCGACCAAACCCCGCCCTCTCTCTCCCTCTCGTGCTCCCCGCGCGAGCTCGTCGGAGTTCCGCAAACGCCGCCGCTCGCCGCGTCGCCCCTCCGGCCACCGCGGGTCCCCATGGACCCCACCAGGGAGCTCCCCGTCACGCGCGCATCCTTTTCCCCAAAGGCCGGAGCATGAGCTCCAGCGTAGCGCCACCGCGGCGAACCTCGCCGGCGCCGGCCGCCGTCCGCCGGAGCCCGCGCGCCGCTCTCGTTTTAAAAATGAACCGATGGCATTCTCGTAAATATACCCGAACTTCGTTTGAGTTTAAAAAATTCATATCTAGCGTTTGAATCGTCCAAAAATTACAAACTAAAATGTTTTGGAAACTAGAAGACCTGTACTTTCATAAAAGTAACATGAGCTCACCAGATCTGGTCATCTTCACATTTTTACAAAAATGACAAAAGTCAACCCCTGAAAACTTAACTAAGCCATAACTTTAAAAATATAAATCCAAATTAAAAGCCACTTGGCCAAAGTCTTCACCAAGACACACATGAATTTTTGGCACTGGAAGATCTGCATTTCATTTCATATTTTTCAAGTTATTGCATTTCTTGCATTCTCTGTATTTAAATTTTAATTAATTCTGTATAAATTATTTTTGCATGAAACTTGGCAATTAATTTCCTTTTGGTACTGTGCATATGTATAAAATCCCATGATAAATTTTGAGCATGTTAAGTAATGATTTTTGCAAACCCTAGATCTAAATTTCTAAAGGGTCATTTTCAGCACAAGCATAATTAGTTTTATGTCATTAAGAATCATGTTCATGTATGTTTATGTAATTTCTACTGTTCATTATGTCCTTTATCACCTCATGGCAGGTTTAGTCAAAAGGTTTCATGTATTTCACGTATGTATGAATTTTGAAATCGAATTCCTAATGTAGAAGGAAATCGTCATCGCATGTGATGTCAAAACACCTAAGCCTAGATTTCTTCGTTTTGTATTATAAAACTTGCTAAGATATTAGTGCTAAACCTACACTAACCACAGCACTCGTGTCTATGCCATCAAGTCATTACTCATTATATTAGTATGGTTATGCTTGTTCACGTAATTTGGGGTCCCGTAAAAGGGAACAAGAGGCATGTTATGATTGCTAGGGTTTGAGCAAACAAACTTGTGATTAATGTGTTCTTAGGCATCTTTACAAAACAGCACACATGCATTACTCTCAACATCGACCTTGTATTCATATGACTTATGCATTGCATTTCATTCCTTAGGTGACGACGCCGAATTGATCCCGCCGGAAGAAGCTATTGCCACGCTCAACGCTTGTGAGGCTAGTGCTAACTTCGATCACTCTCAAGGCAAGCCCCGGTGCATTCCTATTATTTTGAAATGTCTTTCTTTTATCACTATATTAAGGATGATGAATGTGCATTTAAGTTTAGGCGTTGATTGGAAATCCACGTGCATAAATTCCTATATGTCCTATGTCGATTATGTGTCATATCCTCGTTAGAATTGCTATGCTATGATTATGGAGTCAATGATAGATTGGGGATCTCACTCGTGGCTTATGATTAAATGTGAACATGATGAATTTGGTTAAAATTGAGAACACCCCATTGTGGCTCCGCGAACAAGTTTGAGTTGTGTACCACTTGCATACCTTTCTTATGGGGATTGGTAAACCTATGTAGCTGGTGAATTGTAAAGTGAGCCGGATATCTCACCGACCCGGAGGTGATGTGTTTGGCACGGTGGTTGCACGGGTTGAGGACCGTTGGAGAGTACATGGGTTAAGCCTTGGGCGCGTTGTTGAACGGTCGCAAGGGGGACATGTACTCGGGGTCGGTGGCCCCGTGTTTTACTTTATGATGAACTCGCGAACGGTGGCCATACGTGTTCTTAAATGATGCGTATGTCGTGCACTTGGGTTCTTTCCTGCAGGATTAATAATTCGATAATTATCGTCGTTTCCTCTCGGTTAATGAGTACCACTTGATTCGAGCAGTTCGCAGTGTGTAGTAATGGAAAGGGATTGAATAGCGTGCTGTTTTATATTGATATTAAATTGTATTGCAAACTCTTGTCTTGCTAGTATGCTCACTAAAGTTTCTTTTATGCAACAACCCTATTAATTTGGCTAAGTAATAAATGTGCCAACCTAATTAGCATAGGTGCTATTTATGCAAAAGGCCAAGTTAAACCGGTCAAGCCCCATGCATCTAGGAGTCGGTCTTAGATGGCTAATTTGACGGGTAAGACTTGCGGAGTATGTTAGATACTCGGGCTTTGCCACTTCATGTTGATTTACGGGTTTCCCGCAAGCCTGTTTTTGTGATTGTTGTGGTAAGGTGGTTTGGGATGGAGAAGAGCCCAAAGAGTGGACCATTGAATGGGTCCCTAGCTCTCCGACCCATGATGAGTGAGCCATGGCCTAGGCCGGCATGGTTCCTTTAAGTTATCTATGTATCGTCGAGTTATGTATTTCGCTTCCGCACTTTAAATTCAAACAAAGATCATGGTTATGTAAGACTTAATTTCGAACCTAATGTATCTTTTATTCGAACTCTATGTTATAATCAAGACTTAATTATGTAACCTTGCAAATCGTGTATGTTTGTTAATGTGATGCTATGTATGGTTGCTTCGTCAATCATCTCCCAAGGCGATCCGTACTACACTTAACTATCTTTCGGGATAGGGGTGTGACAGTTACATGGTGTGCCTAAGAG
>JAUNZO010002614.1:0-30545 GCA_031894775.1 Chloris gayana
ACTCAGGCACTCACCAGCCTCTATATGTGATGAACCTAAAGGAACAAGAGTGCTGGGTATCTATGGTCAAAGTGGTAACAATGAGTGGATTGTACTCGCATTCACACAAATACTCAAATCAGAAAAACAGATAATGTATTCAAACAATATTCTCCGCATGGACATATTTGTACAGTGTTGTTTACATATCAAGGAGGGTGGAGCCACAGAGGTCGAACAGCTTGAAGCATTTTGGCTTCTAGTGCACACGAGATATGATGGCGGCTCCATGGCTGTTCCAAGTATGCACCAAAAAAGAGAGAGGAAACTTTTGAGTATTCGAAATAACGAATTACCAAAGTAACAAATAATTAATAGTGGTTAAATGGAATCTTTGCAAGTTATCCATATGAACATTTTTACCTTTTAAGCTCCTAATCCGTAGGGGCTCTGCAGTGTTCATTCTATGTCCTTCCAGGGGATGTGCTCAATCTTTGACCAGTTTTCCCCACCAGGTCGGCAGCTCTCCTTCAACAGTTCACAATTTTCTATTCTTAAACGCATAACAGAAGTTGGCAGATACGGTAAAGATGATAAATTGGAGCAAGCAACGATTGCAAGGGCGGACAGACATGAGAGGCTCTTCAATTCTGTTGGCAAGCATTGCGTTGCACACTTGGTAAACCATAGAGTCCTGAGGGATGTCAAACTCTCTGAACTTGGAAACATAATGGACGGCTCGTTGCAACTTGTAATCAATAGGACTGGCGGAACTATAAAGCCTTCAATTGAGACCATGTAATTGAGCATCGCTGAGCTGCTAACCTCGAGGGTATTCTTGATATGGCAATGTGATAAGCACTCGAGTGAGAGGTTTGGAACATCTTCCAAATCTAAATGATTCAGTTGTAGGAAATGTAATCCTTCAAGTAAGCATAGATCTGGCAAATGACAAAGTGTTAGTGATTTCAGGGAGGTTAGCTGACCAATGGATAAGGATGATATAGAGCTTTTGCCCTTCCATGCAAGATGACTACCAAGAACACAGTTGTATATATACAACTTATCAACGGACAAAGGTATAGATTCTATTGCGTAGGACAACCCTAAACAAGGGCATGATCGTAATTCAACTTCCAGAAGAGATCCTGCAGCTTTTAAGCCCCCTAATGAGCTGACACACCAGCAATTCATTATCTCCAGGTGCTCGAGATTTGCCAAATGTTGGAAGACCTCTTCTGATGGGAGTTTGGTTAAAGTCATGATGCAGCCTAATGACAAATTTCTCAGTGATGTGAGCCCTCCGAGGCAAATAGCTAAGGCTCCATCCGTAATACTGCACGATGAAAGAGTAAGACGAGTGAGTGTTGATGGCAGGACCAACTGTGCCTCGATCCCACTTGCATACATGAGTTTCATTCTCTGACCGTGGCAATATACCCATGCGTTAACAATATCTTCTTTCACCAATTCTTCATCTTTTTTTCAGATTCGGTTTCAAGGACTTGAAGATGTTTTGACATATCGGTATCTGTCAGTGGCATCAACATATTTTGAAGACATGATGTTTCTAAACTTAGGCCCTGCCTAATATCTGAATATGATCCTGAATCAAATTTCAAGAGAAAACAAAGTTGGGACACCAACCAGTCTCTCTTCATCATGTCTTCCTTTTCATCATGCTGCAACATCTGGTCAGTGGAAACGAACATAAGCATTGGACATGTAGAAATTCTTAATGATTCAAGGCCAGTCAACAGAAAAGGCAATGTTTTCAGATTTGGGACATTAATGAGCTCCAATTCAAACAAATTCCTAAAAAGTTCAACATTGTGTGGTAGACTTTGCAAACCTATGCAATTCCAAAGGCAAAAAGAATTTAGATTATCAAGATAAGAACCCCCAGTAACCATCTTGGATATGTAGAGGAATTGTAACCATCAAGTACAAGCCGTTTCAGTTGAGGTGGAGGCACAAGTCCTTCTAGAATTTCCAAACCCAAATTATCTTTCCAACCAAACACAAGCTCCAAGCATTCAAGGTGAATTTTCTTGTGTAGGTTTGCCTTTAAGGCTTCGTCCTTTCCATGGACATTCCCAAGACATGGTATACATAAGCTGCCACCAAGCTCATTCATGTCCCTCAACTGTCGCAGCTCATATCCCTGCTTATGTTTTAGCACACAAAAGCTTTCGAGTTCTTGAAGAGAAGTCAGCTTGCCAAGGTCAGGAGTTAGCACTCTTTTATTCCATCTGTGTGTATCATACATTCTCAGGTACCGTAACTTACTTAAATTGTGAATGTTATCAGGCAAACATTGAAATTTCCGATTTAATAGAAGTAACTCTAAGTGGTAAAGAGTACACAATGACCCCGGCAGTTCTGAAATCGAAGTTTCATCGAGGTTCAGATATCGAAGATGCTTCAGCTCACCAATAGATTCAGGTAACTTGCTTCTGTTGTAAAAGCACAAATGCAGTACACGTAACTTCTTCAAATTTCTTAATACCTGATGGAATAGATCATCTGCATCATCCGTCAGTGGCCTAATGCACATAATTGTGCGTAATTGTTGTAGCTTGCAGATACTTTGCTTATGTTGTTTAATACTTTTCACATAAACAGATAGATATCGAATACTGCATGGTATTTCTGTGACCATATCATCTTCCAATCTGAAGCAATATTCTTTAGACAGTTTTTCTGCCAAATCATGTAGATGATCATGCATAACATATGATTCCCATGTAGTTTGAGGTCGTTGAAAGAATGAGCAAGAGACCATCTCACTGAAATAATCATTGCCAATGTCTTCGAGTCTCCTATTCTGATTGCTACAGTCGATAAATCCCTCTGCCATCCACAAATAAATTAATTGTTTCCGGTCATAATAACGACCCTTTGGAAATAAGCTACAATACAGAAAGCACATCTGGAGATGTGGATCTAACTTCTCATAACTCCACGATAGAACTTTCTCCACTTTACCTATATTCTTAATATTAAGAGCATCTTTCCATGTAATGATATCCTTTTTCCTGCTCAACTGGGAACCAAGAATTGTTGCAGCCAAAGGAGACTGTCCAAGTATTTTTGCAACCTTCTCTAGAATCTCTTCTAGTTTCACATGGAGTTGATGATCTTTGACTTCTACTCCAGAGAAGGCATGGTATTTCAAAAGTTGCAAGAAGTCAGCATCTTCCATGTCTTTCAAATAATCAACATGTTTGCAACAAAGAGCAGCTGGAAATGTATCTTTTCTAGAAGTTACCAAGACTTTACTTCCTATCTGCTTAGAAATTAGAGGAGTTAGAAGTTGTTGCCATTCTGTTTCACTATCAGATTCCTCGAACCAAACATCATCCAGTACAAGTAGGAACCTCTCTGACGTTTCCAATTTCTTTCTTAATATGCACTGGAGGGTATCAAGATTATCGAGACGTGGACATTCCCCATTTTCTGCAGACTCAAAGATCTCTCTTGTATGACGATGGAGATCAAGCTTGCGCGAGATGGAAACCCACATCCTAACATCAAAATGTTTCTTTATCCTGTTGTCATTGTAGACATATTGGGCTAACGTAGATTTTCCGGCACCTCCATGGGCAACAATGGCAAAACCCGAGTATCTTGATGAACCAGCACCTGCAGAAATCGACCCGGTGATGAGAGAGTCAATGATACTATCACGATAAGTATCACGCCCAAACACTTCTTGAGGCGGTATTGATGTGGCTGGAGTAACAGTTGATATTGCTCTGGTGGGGACCTGTGCACTATTACCAGCCGTTAAACGAAAAAGTTTACAAAAGTCCTTGGCTTCTGCCAAAGTGGTCTTCAAATCCTTTAGCTGGCGAATTAGCTTTCTGTTCTCAGGGTGCAAATTGGATGTCATATTCTTAAATGCAGCACATAATGGTTTTGAGTCCCCCTTGCCTTTTGCTTTGCGCCTAAGGCGGTTGTACTCGTACTCATCCAATAGGTCTTCAGAGTTGTACAGGGCTTCTTTGAGTCGCCAGATCCATCCCTCCAGCTTTCCCTTGTAGGAACTCTTCTCAGCCTCTTCAATGAGCAAATCAAACTGTGGCATGATTGTGGTCTCCAATTCATGGAGCTCCTTAGCCACGTCCACACCAAGGGATTCTGAAGCAACAGCGAGCAGCTTCTTCAAGACCGGCAATAGTGAGAATCGTAAGCCAGCGAGCGCTACCTCCAGCGCCACCTGCTCCATGGGGCTCGTCTCTTTTATCTAGGAAGGGGATGATGGATGATCAATTTTAGGGTGCAATTGTTTCCTGAGGTAAAGAATATCCAAAATACTAGTCAATAGTTTTGAAAATACTACTGGTCATCACTGTAAGTATATTTTTATAATTTCACTAATAATTAAAGAATTTATACTTTTTCACAAATACAATTTTGGGATATATGAACCATAACCCTATTGTTGGACACATTATTAACATCCGAGATTAATTAGATTACTAATTTTATTTGTATTATAAGGAAAGTAAAAAAATAATCATGATAAATCTATCGTTTTGACAATATTACACTCAATACGGTAAAATATTGGTGAGTAGTTGTGTATTTCCGATATTAGATCTATACCATTGGATCAAAATACTGGCCAATAATTTTGGAAAACTAGTGACATGTATTTTAGACCAAAAAAATTCCTCAAAGAACGACCACTTTTAGTTTCCTCCATGCATGCATGCCGAGGGGGGAACATAAGGAAGAAAACTTAGAAGGGCGTGTAAGAGAGTAACCTGAGTTAATTCAGGACAACCAATTCCAGAGCTCCTAGCTAGCGGGGAGATCTATCGATCAGTTAAAAGGAAGCCATGCATGAAACGACTGTAACATGAAACAATAAGATACATTAGTTAACCGCAATACAAGATGCTATATAGTTGACTGCAACAAAGATGATGCGGAACACAAAACAAAGATGCATGCAGACAGAACACAGGATGATGGTTGGAGAGCTTACATAGGTGAGGGCATCGAAGGACAAGAGCCTTTGTTGGAGCAAGAGGCAAGAGTGATGGGAGGTCCTCGGAACAGCAACAATCTGCACCCAGCAAAAGAGAAATGGAGGGTGAGGAGTGAGCTGCCCTCAGTAACGCAGGTGATAAGCTAGCACTGGCAGGCACGGGTCGCCACAGCGCTATCGAGCGCAGTATCAATCAGGTTGACTTTGATTGGCGGGGAGCGACGACGTCGTACTGGCCGTTGGCTGCTAGAAGGTGCTGCGAAATTGCCAGTCAGTTTCTGAGCAACTTGGTTTTTTGTGCCGCTAGTCTCTGCTGTTCCGAGTTCCTTCACGGGAAGTGCAGAGGTGAGCATATGCCTGCTCATAGGTCACCCCCGCCGGGTGTGAACCGCACTGCGGTTCACCGCACGGCGCCGTGATGTTGTTGTTGCACAGTCGAACGAGCACTTGGCGAAGCCCCCGCCCCGCAGGTTAGGTGCAGACGCTCGTACGCGATGGAAGCATTGGCATTGTGTTCTACGCGGCAGTAGCCGTGTCGTCGGGGTGTGCAATCGAGGCCGCCAGTGGTGCTGCAGCGGAAGGGGCCGCAGTGGCGTCGACGCCGGTGATGAACTTCATTCGTCCACTGGGCACTCTGGCGGCAAAAACAGTACCGCGGTCGGTCATATACCCCTATGATATACTTTTATAATATTTTAACCGTCACACACGATCAATACGTAACATTGTTAATTATTAAAAAATGATATATTTTACTCTCTCCGTCCTAGAATAAGTGTCGTTTTTTGACTTTTAGACTTGACGTTTGACCCTTTGTCTTATTCAAATTTTTTGTACAAATATTTTTTATTTTTGATAACTTATTTTATCATTAGATATATTTTAATTATGATATATTTATTTTATCAGGTGTGTAAAATTGTTTGAATAAGACTGAACGATCAAATATGAAATTCAAATGTCAAAAACGACACTTATTCTGGAACGGAGGGAGTATTTTTTTAATTGTTACACGATCAGTACACATGTATAGTTGTTAATTATTACAAAACTGATAAATAAAAAATCTACATATAAAGTATAAAAAACCAAACTAAGTCTTTTATTATTCTAACGCCAAATTCTATTTTGCTAAAGCTTTGTCTATGTTTAGCAAAACATTTCATGACTATGGTTTCAAGCACACAAGATCCTCATTAGATTAATATTTTCTCATTTTGTAAGAGTGCCAAATAACAAATTAAATATGCTCCCAGGAAGAATAATTGCATAGAGGAACATGTCCGAACCCAAATTTGCCATTGTGGCAAGTGATGTCCCAACCGCATCATTTCGGCTTAGCTATAAAACCCAATACAAAGTGCTTGTCCCAACAAAATTTTTGGATAAGTACCAAAATTTTGTTTTTGTTTTGAGATTACCCAGTACAATTTAGACACTCACAACCCACGCATAAGTACACTTCTTTCCACCGCCTTTTTTTTTCTAAATTCTTATATTTGGTCTGAACAATGTCTTTAAACAAGTACCAAACGTAAATTTTAACTTTTAAGAAGTAATTTTAGCTTCCAGAGTAAACTGTTACGTGAAATAACATGACGTATGCATATGTTATTATAAGTATAAATTAATGATATGAAAGAGATAGGAAAACTAACTATACTCCTATATTTTGTAATCGATGGCATTCAGATACAGTTCCACGGTTATCATTTTGCCAATTGAGAATGAAATGATTTGAGGAACAAAAATAGTATTACTCCCAATAATCCGGCTCAGCTTGTATCATCAAGATAAAAAAAGGGGAAGAAAAACAAAAGAATATTGTTTTGACTGTACAAATGGGGTATATTTTATCTAATATAGTTAGACCACTTTTTTCTAAATCTAACTGTTGTAGATTGTAAGTGTCTAAGTGAGTAATGATATATACATAAAGTAATTAAGATGTGTTTCATCGTCATAGCAAAAGAAATTCACTCATAGTAACTAATTGTTAGTAAAATAGTTTTAAAAATTTTATATCAAAATAAAGACATTCAGATCCCACGAGTGTGATTTTGGTTATCTGTTGAGGAACTTTTAATACATGACATATTTTTGCTTTTTCTTTATGAATTTTTAGCTATTGGAAAATATCAATCCAATTGTATCATAGAAGACACTTTTGAACAGTACATATGTTTCTTAAAATAAGTTTTGAAAAAAAAACTCAAGATAAATTAGTTTTTGTTCACTAATCAAATCAATAGTTTTTTTATCCATTTCTAATAATATAAATGCAAATGATATAGATGTCCATGTTCAAAACAAATTTCAATTTGATCGCTACATGCTCATATCCTTTTATACAACACATGCGGGGCAAGATATTTATATATTAAGCAACTTTACATATACGTTTTATGCAAGCTATAATATGAATTGTGTTTATACACTAGCGAAATCAATTATTAGAAAAAAATAAATATATTGTACTACTTTAAATATAATAATCTAATACTAATGGTAATGAGTTGTAGTAATATACTCCTACGAACAGGTAGCGACAACAAAAAAGAAATATAGGAGTAATGAAAGAGAGGTGTATGCATATTCGTAAATAAAATTATATTGTATGGTTGATGCATATCTCCACATCCTCTTATACACGATGAGGTGCAAAGTATTTGTTTTTGAAGTAGTTTACATATTTTTAACGTATGCCTAGATATTTTTTTTTATCACTCATGAAATCAACGAACCATGCATTTTCACGCCTCTTGAGAGGCCATATCAGTGATGGCATGGCAGCAAGCGGACACATCAGGCATCGGGTTGGATCCGGGCCATCTAGCTTCCTAGAGATCAGTGTGCTACTGCCGAAAGGTGAGTGCTAACGGATGCAAAACTGCATATCAATATTTTCTATACAAAGAAAATATTTTTTTAGTTATTTTAAAATAATTACGTATTTTTTATGCATGCCAACTTTTAATCACTCGTGAAAGTAAATAGATTTAATTTATTAAAATTTAATAATGGAAGCTAATAGTGTATGATTATAACTTATAATTTAGAGTGTAGAATTTAATAATTTAAGGCAAAGACATAATGATGGGGTCTATATGAAAATCATTTCAATTTCATAAAGGGTCTATATGTAAAGTTGTAGTGTGGTAGAAGAGTTAAAAATTAATTTTTATTTCATGAAGTATCTTGATTCGATCTGTTATTAGAATATCAATGAAATTGTATATCGCAAAGGACCTAAAAGGAATATACAGAGAGATGGTTAGAAGATTGAGAAGAAGTATTACACTCTTAGTGTCTTTTTCTTCGCACCGGTGATGGAGTACAAGAAGGGTGAAGGGGACATATGCCCTCTCTCACACACAACAGACTTGCATGGTCTATGAAGAGCAAAAGAATTTTTTTCCTTTTTCTTTTCATTAAAAAAGGGCAAGGGATTCTGAAGAGGAAAGAGACTAGGCAAAAATGAAGCAAGGGAAGAGGAAATGTTGGACTTGTGGTCATTTATTCGTGTGCATAATTCATCAACGTTAATTTTAGTATAATAGAAAAAATAATTATAATATTAAAAGAAAGAATCATTTTTTTACAAAAATCTAGAAATCTTTCTTACGAAACCTAGAAACAAAGAAATGCTAATAAAAGGATATTTTTTTAAAGAAAACGAGACATATCTTTTCATGAAAACTTAGAAACATGGGCGGTCCAAGGTCGTCGAGCGAGCCTTGACGCGTGCCCGGGCTCTAGTGGTGGTGTCAGCACCACAACATCGGTTCAAACTTGTCTTAGTGATGATTTGTTTACTAGCTTCTTATGTGATACCACATTCACTCAGGTTCTGTAAAATTTTTGGCACCGCCATTCTTAGAAACCTTTGTTAGAAAATTCAGACACAGACGATATGTGCTTGATACACAAACCACTACCATAGAATGGATTTTCCCCGTAGGTGAATTATTTTCGTGAGTGTGATGATAAACCTTCACGATAAATACCATTTTTTGTGTAGGTGGTATAAAACCGTCACAAAAATTGAATTTCGTGTGGGGGTGTCGTGACCGTCATGAAAATAATAGATACCGTGACGGTGAATCAAAACCTCCACGAAAATTACATTTTTGTAGCAGTATCGAACCTCCACGAAAATGTATTTGGCGCCCTTCTCCTCATTTCACGCGCGAGGCTGTGTGAAAAGTTCCAAGCGCGCGAAACTTCCCGGGCTTTTTTCCCTTCCCTCGCAAGCTTGTCCAGACTACAAGACTAGAGCCACTCATTATTATTAAAAAAACAAGAAGAAACAGTCCGGTTGCTGGTTCCTCTCCCTCCCCATCTGCAGCTAGCGTTCCCAATCTCTCCCTTCTCCAACGAATGAGCCTCCCATCTGCAGGTCCGCGAAACATTTTCCTGACATATTTTCGTGATACATGACCGCCACGAAAAATCATTCCATTATCTAGGAACACCGGCTATTTCGTGGGAGTGACCTCCACGAACTCCGTCTGCGAAAACATTTCATGTGGGCTATCCCCCACGAAAAGCTAATTTCCCTGGCGCCAATACCGTGTGAGCCTTTGCGTGACGGCTGACCGACGGGAATCATTTTCGTGACGGTTTTTACTATTTTCGTGTGAGTTTCTGGTACACACGAAAATTCTGTTCTGTGATAGTGAACTACAGTTTTCGATAGCTAACGTATGACACGTGAGGCTAGAAACACTATGAAAGTCGCCTAGAGGGGGGTGAATAGGCGATAATCCTGAAAATCACTTAATTTAACAAATCAAATACGCAGGAAAGATTTGTCCGACTCAAATGTCCGACTATAGTAGGATAAGTCCGACTATAGACTAATATCCGACTAGAGTAGGACAAATCCGACTCCCTCGTGCGGAAAGGGGAACGTGAGTCAAGATGGACAAATCCGCGGAAATAAAGCAACAAGAAAGCAGCTAGCAACACTAGAAAGCTAGGGCTACAAGAAGACAAACAAGCAAGCCACCTATGCAAGTAAATCTAGGAATTTAAGCAAGAACACCCTAGAGCTATAGCACATCAATTTGCAAGAAATAAAGGGGAGACACAAAGACACACGATTTTTCACCGAAGTTCAGCTCCACCAAGAAGCCTACGTCTCCGTTGAGGAGTCCACCAAGGACCGGGTTGCTCTCAACCCTAAACCTCGTCAAACCGCCACAAAGGCCGGTTTAAATCCACTAAATCAAAGCTCCACGAAGGGAGGGGCAATACAAACGACCCGAGTCTCAACCACAAGCTTGGGAGCTCGCCGGGTAACGCCTAACCGTCTAGGGGATGAATCCCCAAGAGTAACAAACACACCAAGTACCGGCGATGGAAGAAATCAAGTGCTCTTGAGATGGAGATGAAGCTCAACGATTTTCTCCTCAATCTTCTCACAAATCCACCAAGGATTGGAGTGGGGAATCAAACTTGAAGAAGAGGAGAGCTTGAGTGAGTTGGGGAGTAAGAATGTGGGGAGTGCCAACCGCCAAAAGTGGACGAGGTCCACTTTAATAGCCGGGGCACTCAAAAGAGCCGTTGGCTCGGATCCGACTCGGATATATCCGAGTGAGTAGGATATATCCGACTCGCTAGGGTTTCGAAAGATTGGATTTCGCTCCGGAGTCCGAGTCTTAAATCCGACAAAACTCGGATATGTCCGAGTACTCCCGTGGAGTCGGATATATCCGACCGAGTCGGATTGTCCGACTCCTAGGGTTTCAAAGGTGTGCCACGGTTCCGGAGTCCGACTCTCTGTCCGACCGAGTCGGATATGTCCGACTCCATGTGGAATTTTCTTTTGCTAGCTCTCCGGAGTCCGAGTCCAATATCCGAGTGAGTCGGATATGTCCGACTCCAAATGATATTTTGTGTTTGGAATGAGTTTTGAGCACTTTCATTTTTCACACCTCACACTTGTGTGTCCCTCTTGATAGTACGGTGTTTCCTATACTCAAGACATAAATAAAAGGCTTCATAGCTTGATCTTGAGCATGAGTGATCCATTTTTCAAATCTTGCACGTATGAGCGAGTATGACCACTTTCTTTTTGTGTTTCTTTGCTCTCAATTGAATTTTAGATATGCACTGCGCACAAGCTCATTTAGAATATTAGTCCGTTTTAATTGTATTGACGTCAATCACTCAAAACCATAATTAGGGGCCTAGATGCACTTTCAATCTCCCCTTTTTGGTGATCGATGACAATACAACTAAAATTCACAATTAAATGTAAAAGGAGCTTGAATAAGAGAGCAAGTAGAAGAGAGCTCCCCCTAAATGTGTGCATGAGTTGAATTCAATATTTGGTCATTTTAAAACCAAAAGCACATATTTGAGAGAAAACAAGAGAGCTCCCCTAAAACCATGCATTTTATTCACAAGGCATATAATAAGAAAGAACAACAACAATGCATATGTCATGTGAATCACACAAATGCAACTAGAAATTAACAAATAACATTACACCATCCATCATTCATAGAGCATAGTTTATCACATAAATAATGAAAACTAGTTATTACAAATAAAGACACACCACATAGTTCACCACGATTACAACTCAAAAGTAGCAACATGTCCATAAAGTAAAACAAGATACAAGAGCAACTCTCACTTGCTCTACTCACAACGAAAACTCGGGAATTTTTACTTCTCCCCTTTGGCATCAAAACACCAAAAAGGAGGAGAGGAGGTCTACTCATCATCGCCCCAATCCTCGTCGTCGTCGTCGCCGTCTTCTTCTTCTTCTTCTTCCACAGCGAGGCCCTTGCCTTTGGGATCCTCAGCCTCTTCCTCTTCTTCTTCTTCTTCTTCCTCGGAAGCTGCTGCCACGAGCTCATCCTCCTCATAGTGAAACCGAGTGTGAGTGGAGGTACCGGTGCTAGGGCCGGTGGGAGCCGTGGTGAAAGCGGGACTCGAAGAGAAAGGTGGTGGTGGAAAGTAGCCAAAGTAGAGCGACTCATCCGGGGTGAATGAGTCCCAAGGATACTCAACCGGAGGAGGAGCAGGTGCGGGCTCCGGAGAGGGCACACAAATATATCATGATCAAAACGCTTAATGAAGAGGGTTGCATCGGCCTTGCCCATTTCAAACCCCTTTTTCAAAAGGAAATCCCTAAGGCATTCATACCATGCTCTTGGTGCTTGTTTAAGCCCATAGAGCGCCTTATGGAGTTTGTACACGTGGTTAGGATACTTGGGGTCTTCAAAGCCCGGTGGTTGCTCCACGTACACTTCTTCCTTGATTGGTCCGTTGAGGAAAGCACTCTTCACGTCCATTTGATACAACTTGAAGTTGTGGTGAGTGGCAAAGGCAAGTAATATTCTTATTGACTCAAGCCTAGCCACGGGGGCATAGGTTTCGTCAAAATCTAATCCTTCTACTTGTGAATATCCTTTTGCCACCAATCTTGCTTTGTTCCTTGTTACAACGCCGTCTTCATTTTGCTTGTTGCGAAACACCCACTTGGTGCCCACAACATTCTTGCTTCTTGGTCTTTCTTCTAATGTCCAAACTTCATTTCTTGTGAAGTTATTCAATTCCTCTTGCATGGCCATCACCCAATCCGAGTCCTCGAGTGCTTCTTCTACTCTAAATGGCTCCAAAGAAGAGACAAAAGAGTAATGTTCACAAAAATTGCAAACACGAGAACGAGTGATTACCCCTTTTTCTATGTCACCAAGAATTTGTTGCACGGGGTGATCACGTTGCACGCTTTGGTGCACTCTTGGGTGTGGTGGATGTGAGCTTGTTTGACCGCCGTCTTGTTCAACCTCTTGATCATGCGATATGAGTTCATCATCTTGTCTTTGAGCATGATCTTCATTGCCAACCTCTTGATCTTGATCAGCTTGATCATGATTTGTGCATGGTTGGTCTTGACTTGAGGGAGGAGGTTGATCTTGATCATTTTGCGGTTCTTGCGGTCTCACATCACCAAGTGCCATCCTTTTGATTGCTTCCCTAGGTGCCTCAACATCTGCATTGTTAATAACAACTTGCTCCCCTTGAGAGCCGTTAGATTCGTCAAACGTCACGTCCCATGAATCTTCAACGCAACCGGTGGTTTTGTTAAAGACACGATAGGCGTGACAGTTTGAGCCATACCCAAGCAAGAAACCTTCATCAACTTTAGGGGAGAACTTTGAAGTCTTGGGTTTCTTGTTGAGCATGAAACATTTGCTCCCAAAAACTCGAAAGTACGAGATGTTGGGCTTTTTACCGGTTAGTAGCTCGTATGGCGTTTTCCTCAAGAGTCGATGGAGATACAGCCGATTTGAGGCATGGCATGCGGTGTTGATTGCTTCGGCCCAAAAACGATCGGAGGTCTTGTATTCATCAAGCATGGTTCTTGCCATCTCTATGAGAGTGCGGTTCTTTCTTTCGGCCACCCCATTTTGTTGCGGTGTGTAGGGTGCCGAAAACTCATGCTTGATGCCCTCCTCGTCAAGGTACTCTTCAACTTGAGTGTTCTTGAACTCGGTACCGTTGTCGCTTCTTATGGCCTTGATCTTCACTTCAAATTCATTTTGTGCTCTTTTCAAGAATGTCTTGAGTACATCTTTCACTTCACCATATCCCAACACATAGCCTTTTCCGTTGTCTCCAAAGGTGATATATTCATTTCTTTCTTTGCTTGGCTCGAATGACTCGAACATTTTTTTGTCTCCGGTCATATGATTGGTGCATCCACTATCCACCACCCATGATGAGCCACCGGAGGAGTATTCCTACAAAACAATTTATGCTTTGTTTTTAGGTACCCAAATTTGTTTGGGTCCTCTCACATTAGTAACAAGTGCCTTGGGCACCCACACACAAGATTTGTGTGTCTTGTTGCGTGGCCCAACATATTTTGCATAGACACGACCATACTTGTTTCTCATTAGCACATAGGTCGCATCAAAATCATTAAAGAGAGCACAAGAGGGGTTAGGCATATTAGTACGCAAATCACAAATAAGAGAAGATTTGTTAGTAATCTTGATTTGCTTCTCCGTCTTGACTTGCTTCTTTTGGTGTCCACTCTCTTTGGTGAACTTGATGAATTCGGTGCCGTTCTTGTTGATTCTTGCATTGTGTTTGTCACCTTGCTTGTACCCAATGCCATCCTTCACATGTGACCGTCTCACATTGGTGTATGCACCCCTTGCATACTCGGCCTTGGCGTCATCAACGACCTTCTTCTTCTTTTGTGCTTGGTCTTGAAGCTCTTGCACTTGCTTCTTCAAGTCACCAATGGTCTTGATGTTTCTTGTACAAGCTTCAACATCAACCTTGAGACACCTAGAACACTCAATGCTAGTAGGGGGCAAGACGAAGATTGAGAGGAAGTAGTGTTACACTTAATTTCCTCAAATTGCACTTTAAGAGAGTTGTGATCCTTTTGCAAGTTATCACACTTCTCTTGAAGTGACACATTTGTGACTTTAAGTGTCACACTTTCATTTTCAACCATTTTTAGGGACTTCACTAAGTCCTCATTCTTCTTCCTCTCAACTTCTAGGAGCTTCTCAAGTTCAAGCACCTTTTGCTTCTCTTGAACAAGCATTTCTTCTTGTTTCTCAAGAAGCTCCTCTTGCCTCTCATTGTTCTCCTTTTCCTGCTCAATAATGTCCAACAAATCGAACATGTTAGGAATTTGAGAACTAGCATTAGTGTTTACCTTGGAGCCTTTGGCCATCATGCACTTGTGCCCGGTGTCATCTTCATCATCGGTTAAGCTTCCAAACAAGGAGGAGTTGGTCGGTGTTAGCCCTATTGCAAGTGAAGCAATCCCTCCCTTTTCTTCATCGGATTCCGACTCGGAGGAGGAAGATGATCCATCGGAGTTCCACTCTTGCCTAATGTGTGCTTCACCCCGACGGTACTTTCTATGCTTCTTGTACTTCTTGTCACCCTTCTTGTTTTGCTTGTTCTTGTAGTTTTCCGGACACTCCGCCATGAAGTGACATTTATCTCCACAAATGTAGCACTTGTTTTTGGCCTTTCTTGACTTGCTCTTGTCTTGATCATCCTTCTTGAAGCTTCTCTTTGACATGAGCTTGTTGAATCTTTTCACGAAGAGAGCCATCTCATCATCACTATTATCATCACTCTCCTCAACCACCTTCTTTTTCTTTTCTTGTTCGGCGTTGAGAGCCAAATCATTCTTGCTCCCACTAGCCTTTTCCTTATCTCTAAGCAAAGCGTTGATTCTATTCCCTTGATCAATTTGCTGTTTTTGGGAAAGCACCTTTCCAATCACTTCATCGGTGGTAAAGTATCTAAAGTCATCTTTGTCCCTTATGTTGGATACTATGTTTGCATCCCATGCTTGCAATGCTTGTAGTAACCTTCTATTCACATCCAAGTCCAACACCTTCTCTCCAAGTGCTCTTCTCATGTTAACTATCCTCATCATCCTATCATGGGCTTCCCTTGGCCCTTCATCCGACCTCATGACAAAGTAGTTAAATTCTTCTCTAAGCCCTTCTAGCTTAGACTCCTTCACACTATCAATGCCCTCATGAACCAATTCAAGCTTCAACCAAATTTGATGGGCATCCTCCAATCCGGTTACCTTCTCATACTCGACGGGACTAAGTGCGGATACTAGAGCACTAGCTGCCGCCACATTGCATCTTACATTGAACAAGTCTTGTGCGGTTGGCTTGCTTCTACATTCCCACAAGAATCCATTTTGAGTTACATTTCTCACATTTTGATGCATTGAGTCCAAATGTAGCAAGCATCTTTGTTTTCCAATGATCAAAGTATTGACCATCAAAATATGGTAGTCTACCGGACCCTTGTCCAATATGCTCATCTCTTCCGTCATTGTAGGAGTATGGTGTTTTGTTGTAGCTTAATGGCAAAGCACTTGGCACATTTCCATCCTTGGCAATTCCTTTTCCACTTCCTTCTCCAAGCATCACCCGGTGAGTTTTCATGCCTTCCTTCACCGGTTACTTTAGGTGGTGCTTCACCACTACCACTAACGGTTGCATCTTTCTCATTTGCCATCTTTAATCTTCAAGCGGTGAGGCTTCAACGAAGATACCGGCTCCGATACCAATTGAAAGTCGCCTAGAGGGGGGTGAATAGGCGATAATCCCGAAAATCACTTAATTTAACAAATCAAATACGCAGAAAGATTTGTCCGACTCAAATGTCCGACTATAGTAGGATAAGTCCGACTATAGACTAATATCCGACTAGAGTAGGACAAATCCGACTCCCTCGTGCGGAAAGGGGAACGTGAGTCAAGATGGACAAATCCGCGGAAATAAAGCAACAAGAAAGCAGCTAGCAACACTAGAAAGCTAGGGCTACAAGAAGACAAACAAGCAAGCCACCTATGCAAGTAAATCTAGGAATTTAAGCAAGAACACCCTAGAGCTATAGCACATCAATTTGCAAGAAATAAAGGGGAGACACAAAGACACACGATTTTTCACCGAAGTTCAGCTCCACCAAGAAGCCTACGTCTCCGTTGAGGAGTCCACCAAGGACCGGGTTGCTCTCAACCCTAAACCTCGTCAAACCGCCACAAAGGCCGGTTTAAATCCACTAAATCAAAGCTCCACGAAGGGAGGGGCAATACAAACGACCCGAGTCTCAACCACAAGCTTGGGAGCTCGCCGGGTAACGCCTAACCGTCTAGGGGATGAATCCCCAAGAGTAACAAACACACCAAGTACCGGCGATGGAAGAAATCAAGTGCTCTTGAGATGGAGATGAAGCTCAACGATTTTCTCCTCAATCTTCTCACAAATCCACCAAGGATTGGAGTGGGGAATCAAACTTGAAGAAGAGGAGAGCTTGAGTGAGTTGGGGAGTAAGAATGTGGGGAGTGCCAACCGCCAAAAGTGGACGAGGTCCACTTTAATAGCCGGGCACTCAAAAGAGCCGTTGGCTCGGATCCGACTCGGATATATCCGAGTGAGTAGGATATATCCGATCGCTAGGGTTTCGAAAGATTGGATTTCGCTCTCGGAGTCCGAGTCTTAAATCCGACAAAACTCGGATATGTCCGAGTACTCTCGTGGAGTCGGATATATCCGACCGAGTCGGATTGTCCGACTCCTAGGGTTTCAAAGGTGTGCCACGGTTCCGGAGTCCGACTCTCTGTCCGACCGAGTCGGATATGTCCGACTCCATGTGGAATTTTCTTTTGCTAGCTCTCCGGAGTCCGAGTCCAATATCCGAGTGAGTCGGATATGTCCGACTCCAAATGATATTTTGTGTTTGGAATGAGTTTTGAGCACTTTCATTTTTCACACCTCACACTTGTGTGTCCCTCTTGATAGTACGGTGTTTCCTATACTCAAGACATAAATAAAAGGCTTCATAGCTTGATCTTGAGCATGAGTGATCCATTTTTCAAATCTTGCACGTATGAGCGAGTATGACCACTTCCTTTTTGTGTTTCTTTGCTCTCAATTGAATTTTAGATATGCACTGCGCACAAGCTCATTTAGAATATTAGTCCGTTTTAATTGTATTGACGTCAATCACTCAAAACCATAATTAGGGGCCTAGATGCACTTTCACACTAGGTAAGAACAAGAATAGTTTTTCTTGAAGTAAAATAAGATGATGCGTATGGTTCTTCTCGTTCCCTCTTCCGGTGTCCACGTGCGCAGGTGTCCCCACGGCGGCATGCAATACGGGCTTACACCATCGTCAAGCACAACTTTTCCTCTACGACGGACGGACAGGATGGAAGTAAGAAGCGGATGATTGCCATGGCTGCCAACGAGGCGGACACGTGCCGGCCTCCGAGCACGTGTCACGACCACACGCTGTCGCCCCGGGCCGCGCGGCCTCTGCGCCGGCCAGCTCGCCGAGTTTATAAAAGAAGCTCCGGCAACGGCCCAACCGCAACAAATCCATCCATTTCCTTTCTAACCTGCTCTCGAACAAATAATCAATGAAATTGTTCTGATAAATTATCAATGAAATTGTATATCACAAAGGACCTAAAAGGAATATACAGAGAGATAGTTAGAAGATTGAGAAGAATTATTACACTATTAGGGTCTTTTTCTTCATAGCGGTGATGGAGTACAAGAAGGGTGAAGGGGGCATATGCCCTCTCTCACACACAACAGACATGGTCTATGAAGAGGAAAGAGATTAGGCAAAAATGAAGCAAGGGAAGAGGAAATGTCGGTGTTGTGATCATTTATTCTTGTGCATAAATCATCAACGTTAATTTTAATATAATAGAAAAAATAATTATAATATTAAAAGAAAGAATCATTTTTTACAAAAATCTAGAAATCTTTCTTACAAAACCTAGAAACAAAGAAATGCTAATAAAAAGATAATTTTTTTAAAGAAAACAAGGCATATCTTTTCATGAAAACTCAGAAACATGAGCGGTCCAGGAGGCCGCCGTGCGAGCCTTGACGCGTTCCGGGCTCTAGTGGTGGTGTCAGCACCACAATATCGGTTCAAACTTGTTTTATTTTCTATAAATCATGTATATTAAACAAAGTGATTAACGTTAGACACATACCTATAAAATTAGTATATCTTAGTGATGATATTTTTTATCAGCTTCTTATGTGATACCACATTCACTCAGGTTCTCTAAAGTTTTTTTGGCTCCGCCATTCTTAGAAACCTTTGTTAGAAAATTCAGACGCAGACGATATGTGCTTGATACACAAACTACCGTTTTCGATAGCTAACGTATGACGCGTGAGGCTGGAAACACTAGGTAAGAACAAGAATAGTTTTTCTTGAAGTAAAATAAGATGATGCGTTGGCTCAAGGCTGCCAGCAGCCAGCGTATGGTTCTTCTCGTTCCCTCTTCCGGTGTCCACGTGCGCAGGTGTCCCCACACCATCGTCCTCAAGCACAACTTTTCCTCTACGACGAACGGACGGATGATTGCCATGGCTGCCAGCCGACGTGGCAGACACGTGCCGGCCTCTGAGCACGTGACACGACCACACGCGTCGCCCCCAGGCCGCGCGGCCTCTGCACCGGCCAGCTCGCCGGGTTTATAAAAGAAGCTCCGGGCAACGGCCCAACCGCAACAAGTCCATCCATTTCCTTTCTACCCTGCTCTCAAACAATAAAAATCTCTCACTGTGCTCCGGTCTTCCATCAATTCGATCAGGGTCGCTAGCTTGTAGCTTCACCGACGACGATGCCTTCGCTGTGGTCGCTGCGCGGGCTGTGGCGGCGGGTGACGCGGCCGCGGGCGAGGACGAGGCCCAGCACGCACCACGGGAAGGCCGGGCTGCTGTCGCGCGCGGCCAGGGTGCTCTCCTGCACGCGCCGCCCGCGTGCATACTAAACTGCCACTAGATCATGGCAGCGACTTCTTGTTGCTAGCTTTTGCTGCTGCTTGGTTTGGTTGGACTGGAAAGCGCCCAACAGAGTGGATCTCGTATAGCGCAGTTTACTTTTTCCATGCTTTTTTTGTTGAAATCTTGAGCTTTTTTAATCAAAGGGAGCTGTTAAGCCACTCTTTATTACAAGTTTATATATGTCGGGCAATGCTAGTAGGAACTTTCCCCAACCAACCTACATTATGATCACTTATCCGGCCCGTTTGCTCCGCAATAATTTTAGATGCGAATGCTGTTGGCCATGGTGGTCGCGTTCGACGGCGGTGCCATTCCGCACGGTGGTGGCCGTCGTCGCCTCGTCGGGGTCTGGAGATATGGTCCAGTCACTGATGAACTTCTGCCGCCTGCCAAGTGCCAAACAGCCAAACCAATATAATGCCGATCTCATACTGGGGAAGTGAGCTGATGAGCGATGCATCGTGTCTTTCTCTGCATGACGCGGGCTGACACCATCGCGTGAAGACAGATCGGAACTATGTACTGTGTAGACTGGATTGTTCACTTGTGCTGTGTTGTACAAGTGTGCTTTCTCGGCAAGCCTTAATAATCAGAAGAAATGTAGTTAATAGTTGTGTTAGTTTTAGATGCAAATGTTCATAGAATCGAAATGTTGTATCTCAATAATAAAACGAACAAAAAATTCTAATTGTCTCGACCGAGAAGCCACGCTTCGTCCATAGCATACTACACTATCAAAAGTCAAAATTGTCTGCAACTCATTATAATTTTGTGAACTCTCAGATGTGATACACTACGATTATTTAATAATCATTTTCATTTTTATCTAAATTTATAAAATATATTAGAAATAAATAATTTGACATCAATATATATTGTTGTATTATCTATCACTAAAACGCGAGTCAGTTTCATTATTGCTGACATGATTTGTAAAATATTGACTATTTTCTTAAATAATAGATGGCGCAACAAGTTTTAAATCCTAATATATCTAATGTATATATATATTACTGTCAAGTTTTAAATCCTAATATATCTGATGAAACAATACAATTTCATACAACCTTTTCATTTCAGTACAGAACAAACAAAAATAAATATTTACTATAATCATCAGACGTTGTGTTTCATAAAGCCAGTTGTGTTTCACGTTAAGGAAAATCAAATTATCCCACAGTAACTAAATTATTAGTAAAGTAATGGTAATAAGTTTTATATTAAAATAAACATGTTTAGATCACATAAGTGAAGGTGCATTGTCAGTGTATATTATTTAGGTTATCTGTAGTTGAACTTTTAATCCATTACATTTCTTTTTTCTTTTTGTTTAGGTATTTTAACTATCAGAGAGGTATCAATCCAATCACATTATAGAACGCACTTATGTTGAATCATACATATTTTTATTAACATAAGTTTTTGACAATAGACTCAAGATAAATTAGTTTATGTTCACTAATAAAAATCAATATTTTTTTATCTAATCAGCAAGTTCTTGATGAAAATTATTTATAACAATAAATGAAAGTGATACATACACGCATGTTGAAAAGATTGCTGCATGCTCATATTCTTTTACACAACATCGTGTGCGACAAAGTATTTGGTTTTTAAGCGACTTTACATAAAATTTTTATGCAAGCTATAATATGAGTTGTATTTATTGAAATCAATTATTATGAAATTTAAGATTTTTACTAATTTAAGTCTAATAATAAAATATACTAATAATAATTATTTGTAGCACTATACTTATCCAAACAGGTAATGGCAAAAAGAATTCATGAATGATCTAAATGCAAAATTGTTTTATGGTGAAATAATTGGTAATTTAATTGTATTTACTGATGTAATTAGATATGAGTATATTGTAATAAATATGTAGAGAGGTGAGTAGAAGACCGAGAAGAATTATTTCACTTTCCTTATCTCTTTCTTCACACTAGTCATAAAGCACAAGAAGGATGAGATGGGGCATAAATCTCCCTCCCCCCACCCCACCTAAAGAAAACACACACACACACACACACACACATACACAACATAGTTTCATAGTTTAAGAAGAGGAAGATATTTATCTTTTTCTTATCGAGAAAAAAGGCAAAGGATTTTGAAAGAGGAAGGAGACTAGGTTTAAAAATTGTGTTATTCTATAAATCATTTAAATTAAGCAAAGTGATTAGGCTTAGTGCAAATTTCTTAATTAATTTTGTTTTATAGATCTATACTAATGTTAGTGATTGATATTTTTATCACCTTCTTATGTGATACCATGTCCACTCAAATTTTATAAAAAAAATTAGATCCGCATAAAACTTTCTTAGAAAAATTCATATACAAATCATATGTGCTTCCCGAGCGGTGGCGCGAGGTAGCCCCTCCTCCCTAGCGGTCCCACATCACGGACTACCCTCAGCAGCTTGTCCTCCCGATGTGTGGCTGATCCTAGCGGTGACGGTGTCCTCCCGGGTGGCCATACCTATACCGGGCCACTTCGTGGGTGGCACCGGCGGATCCGGGCGTTGGCCGAGCGGTGGATCTAGCTACTGCGGGGCCTCCGGAGACGGGGACCTAGGCGGTAGATGTAGCTATAGTCGAACCTCTCCCGACGCTCCTCCCTCCTCCTCTCTCGGTGGCTATAGTCCTTCCTCTCCCCAACGCAATCCCTCTTCCTCCTAGGCGTGGTCTCACAGATCCCGCTTGGCTACCGGCAACATGTGGGTAACAGTGGGTTCGGTCGTTTTGTTTGTTTCTTAATTCAAGTTGTAGCAGCGAATGATGAGCACTGTCCCACTATACTAGCTTTTAGCCTTATAGTGAGATTGGCGTCCAAGACATAAGTTGATACATATAAATTTTATAATTATTTAATAAATATATGTTGAAAACTATTGTAATGCATAATCTATTTTAGAGTTATTACAAGTCACCAACTCATTTTTTAGTTCAGCATATATATATATATATATAAACGAAAATTTAGGTGCTAAGCCACAGCCTATATACGATACTAAAAATCAAGCACAAATTCCTTCTCGCGAGTCGCGACTACGGATAGGATGGAAGGGGCTGCCAACCGATCGACGAGGCATCCACGTGCCGGGCTCCGAACACGTGACCCCGCCACATGCGTCGCTCAGGCCACGCCTCCTCCATCCAGGCGCGCCCGCGCGCGTGGCGCCGGCACACGCGGCGATGACGCACCGGCTTTATAAGAGAAGCTCCGGGCGCAACGGTCCGAGCACAACAATCCATCCACCGCCTTTCATACCAAAGAATAATCTCTCTGCTCTCGTAACCCAAAGGGATCGAAGAAGAAGGAGGATCAGCAGCTCGACCGAGGAAGAGGATGCCTTCGCTGTGGCCGACGACGAGGAAGAGGCGGACCGGCACGGCGGTGCGGACTCGCCGCCCTGGCACGTCGCTGCGGGGGCTGTGGCGGCGGGTGGTGGGCGTGCTCTCCTGCACGCGCCGCCCACGCGCATACTAAACTCAGCCACTAGATCATCGTCATCCCCGGCACAGACTTGTTGTTGCCAGCTTTTGCTGCTTGGTTTGGCTTGGTCACCCCCGTGCAGTGCAGTATACACATTTTCCGTGCTTTCTTTTTTGGGTTGAAATCTTGAGCCCTTTTTTCAATCAAGAGAAGCTTGTCCAAACCAAACTGCGGAATGAACAGTTTCCCTAGCTAACTGCGCGCTAACAAATGTGCCGGAAGCAGGGTTCCCTCACGATTACTGAGTGACCTGGACCTTTTGAAGCAACGCCATAGTACAGTCTCCTTTGCTTCACGGATGACCTGTCCAAGTCCGTCGGCCGAATTCAGGGCATGAAAAAAATAGCCCTGGAGCAATCGGACTGACTCGATTATCACTGGGCAGTGAGTCCACTAGCACTGGATAGTCGTCGCAATCCTTAAACGATGAAAGTCTCTAATGAACTTCTTCTGCCGTACGTCCGCTAAATGCCAACTAAGAAACAGTGAAAGTCTGGTAGGCAGACTGACCATCGGAAGATAATAACGGTACTAGAGCCAGGAGTCGTACCCGGACTGAAGTGATAATTAGTAGTAGTGTGTCGATCTCCAATTAGTAGTGTGTCGATCTCATGCTGGCAAGTGAGATGATGAGCAACGCATCGTGTTCTCTCCATGCCGTGAGCTGATAGCATCCCTGGAGACGGATCGGAACTTTGTAGTGTGTATACTGGATTATTCAGTTGTGCTGTTCTACAGGCGTGATGCTTTGGAAGTCCATTAAATCAGAAGAAAGGTAGCACGTACATTTTGATTTTACTAAGATCACATGGGGTCGAATTCCAAATGGATCCTCATATTCAGTTATGTTAGTTTTCGATACAAATCTTCAAACAAAACACTCCGATCACTAATGCCCGCCTTGCCTCGGCCTTCGATTCCCGGAGCGCCTCCTGGTGCAGGCTTTGCCTCGGCCTGGTCATGAAGGTGCCATGAGTGGGATTGGAGTTGGTCCAACGTGTACTCTCCCGAGTTGCTCCTGATACATAGGTCTAACTTTCAATGGTCTGTTGAACGATAATTCGGACCAATTACGTCTCTAAAATTTCGATGGCGGTGGAAAGTCACTACTGAACGATGGCTCCGACCATTTGAGCTTCCCCAGATACCTTATGGCCATCAACTTTATGAAAACATCTATTTGTATTTATATTTCAAGAAGATTTTGTATATTTTATTATTAACGTCAAGGCCAAATAAAGGAAGACAACTATCAATTAGGAATACAATATCATTGTTCATCAGTTTCTACTTTCTACCATCCATAGGTAGGGCATAGGGGACCAATGCCCCCTCCCTTGAAACACCCAAATCACTTTCAGATAGCTGCATTGAGTAATTAAGTGTTTATTATTGAGTTTCATAATAAAACTAGAAAACACAGCGCGACACAAGTAATTGGATTCGAGAATTGTACAATTATGAAATCATTTTTCGAGGTCGTATGCTGCAAAGACACAAAATCTTCTTATGACATAATCATATTTTTAGTGGATCCCAAATCATCCTACGGATGTGAGCTACTTTATTTCACATGGCAGTATGAAAGCAGTTGTACCAGAAGGAAGGAAAGAGATACTAAATTTCCTTTTTCTTAAACATGTAGGAGTTGCGTTATTTGCATTATAGGGAAGAAGATACTACAATTTTACACAAAATAGTTCTCTATATAGAGCAAGAATCAGAGGAATTGAATAGGGTTAAGCCTACTTTTTTGTGTAGTTAATCGTTATATAAAGCAACACAACCAATAGTTAGGTATACAATATTGTTGTACATCAGTTTCTACCACCCATAGGTAGGGTACAGGGGACTAATGCCTCTCTCCCCCTACCTCACCCTCATCACACACACACAAACAAAAAGAAACACTCAAATCACTTCCAGGCAGCTTCATTGAGTAATTATTAATTACTGAGCTTTTAAATAGAGTTGTAATGTTAGTGTCACCAGTGTTTTTTGCGACAGAAGGAGCCACCAACTAAGATTTTAGTATAGTATAGAAATTTTCAATCCTAAAACAACATTAAAGAAAAGAAAAGACATATCTCCATTCATTTAGTAACACAAGTGACTGAACGGAGCCAACAAAAGTTGTAGGGTCTAGGATGCGGCTGCGCTTATATGGTTGAGACCCACGACCATATAAGCGACCAACTGAGATTTTCGTACAACGGAGGCAATTTAGATGCTAAAGCAAAACTGAAGAAAATAGAACTTACCTCTGATGATTTAATGGTAAAAGAAAATAGAAGACTTACCTCTATTGATTTAATGATAAGGTGCATTATCCCTAAAAAATGATAAGGTGCATTACGAGACATGATTATTCAAAAAAGAGAATAATATCTTTCAATCCAAACTTAGCAACCTTTCTTCAAATTCAGAATGCAAATTCCTTCACACGTACTTAGATGCTCGATGTACAAACTGCGATTTTGATGGCTAACGTGTGAGGTTGAGAACACGTAGATAACAATAAGAATAGTCTTCCTCCAAGTAGAATAAGATGATCACATTAATAACAAGCGTTGGGTGCCAGCGCGTGGTTCTTCTCGTCCCGTCTTCCGGTGTCCACGTGCACACGTGTCCACAGCGGCAGGCATGCCTGCCTGAGGCCCACTGACCAAGCGCAACTTTTCCTTCCCTCGCGGCTACGGATAGGATGGAAGAGGATGATTGCCATGGCTGCCAGCCGACGAGGCGGACACGTGCCGGGCTCTGAACACGTGACCCCGCCACACGCGTCGCGCAGGCCACGCCTCCTCCATCCAGGCATACGCGCGTGGCGCCGGCACACGCGGCGACGACGCACCGGCCATTTCACCGGGTTTATAAAAGAAGCTCCGGGCGCAACGGTCCGAGCACACAAATCCAACCATCTGCTTTCTCACCTGCACCAAAGAACAATCTCAGCTGTTGCTCTGTGCTCTCATCACCCAAAGGGATCGAAGAAGAAGGATCAGGAGCCATGCCTTCGCTGTGGCCGACGACGAGGAAGAGGCGGACCGGCACGGCTGTGCGGACGCGCCGCCGTGGCACGTCGCTGCGCGGGCTGTGGCGGCAGGTGGTGGGCCCGGTGACGCGGCCGCGGGCGAGGACGAGGGCCAGGACGCACCACGGCAAGGCCGGGCTGCTGTCGCGCGCGGCCAGGGTGCTCTCCTGCACGCGCCGCCCGCGCGCATACTAAACTGCCACTAGATCATGGCAGCGACTTGTTGTTGATGCTTTTGCTGCTTGGTTTGGCTGGTTGGTTGGCCGGGGAGAGCCAATCGATCGCCTCTAATTTGTATGCTTCGCGTAAGTGTGTTTATTTTCTAATGTTGTTGCTTTGATTGTCACGTGTTGTTCATATATACAGCGGTGTAATACGGGCGTACTACCATGTGTAATCATAAAGGTTTATCTGTTAGTTGTATATTTAATCTTTGGTGTTTCTTTTCACTTCTTCGCAAGCCAGAAATGGGAATTAGTCCATCTAAGTATCCATCAGTAAATCTGTTACCGGCAAATCCTTCTTAAGTCAACTGTTCCATAATTCATAGTATTGGATTCCCTTAAGTCTTAACTGTTCCATAATTCATATTGAATTCACAAATTTACAGCTAGGCGCAGCATAATCTTTTATATGCAGCCGTGCAATTAGTCCTGTCTTCCTTCACGGTCTTTATCCTTAGCATTGGGCAAACTCCAAAACTTGGTCTATCTTTACCATTGGCCAACTCCAAAACTTGTAAATTTCCTGAATCCATCAGACACGTATTTACCAGATTGTCTTGAGAATGTAGGCTGGGGGCTTGTCAAGAAGTCACAGTTCACAAATCGGAACTGGCACCATATATATAGCATTATTTTGCCCCCTACTTCAACATAAGAACGGGTTTCAGTATATGATCGTGTGAGACTAAGATCCGAAGGTTTCAACTCAAAAAAAAAAAAAAAAAAAAAAGATCCGAATGTTTCTTCCTGTCCAAGAATTGTGCTTTCTCCCTGGAAGTGAAAAGGCATGATGCAATGCTGGTCCTTGCCGTTGAATCAGGGAAAAGGACAACTGCTCTTGCATTTATTTAATTCTTTCTTCATTTAGACTTCCTTAACTAATATTCCACAAATGATCTCTACAAACTATATTTGTATAATCTTATCTACAAATGATCTCTAAAAAACATGGTCACCCCAAATTGACTGGTATGACCACAAGGTAATAATAAAATGAGATTTTTGCTATTTTATCCACGAATTTGGTTGGCTTTGTAGAATGCCCACCTATTGTTAGGCTTCGTCAAAATGTCCGTAAAACCGACCGAATCATCAACCAGTATAATACTCACGACCTTATTTTCGGACGAAAATGTCCCGTCTTCTTCCTCGCACAGGTCGGTCCGCGCCCGCGCGAGCTCGCCGCGCGGCCGTCGGTGCGCGTGCTCGCCGCTGTCCATACGAGGCCGCCCACCGAAGCCATGCCTTGGTCTGCCCGTGTGAGCTCACCGCTCCGCCGCCGGTCGGCACGCTCGCCACCGCGCATGCGAGGTCGCTCGCCGCCCCTTTCTGTCTGCCATACCTTGCTTCCTCCGCTCCGCGCTTGGTGGTTTGTGTAGTGCGGCGTGGCGAGCAGCTGCACGGCACGCACGACAGCGGCGTGGCTGCTCTCCGGCTCCGGCCAGGACGTGCGCAGTGGGCGCCAGCACCGGTCCGTGGCGCGAGGAGGGGGCGGCTACGGGTCGAGTCCGGAAGCACGCAGGCATGCGGGCCCCACTAGCAGCCTCGGCGTGGGGAAGAGCCTCGGCCTCCTCGCGTTGGCGTCCACCGCCGCCACGCGCTGCCGCAGTGCGACTCGGTCCGACAAGCTCGAGTGGAGAGAGCTAGAAGATGAGTCGGGGGCAATTTTGTCCAAATAGGCATTACAGCATAGTGTCACCGGTTTGGTGAGCAAAATAGCGAAGCCCAACGGTAGGTGGGCATTTTCCCAAGCCCGCAGGGATTCGTGGGTAAAATAACAAAAATCTCTAATAAAATAGACTCAAATTTAGAAAAGTTGTCCAATATGAAAATTAAATAAGATAAATTGTCAAATCTCAATTTGAAAAATAAATGCGGAAAAATTGTCTTGAATGAGATAAATGATGACGGTAATAATTTAAGAACAAATCGAGTACGTGGAAGTCTGTAATTTTTTTTCCCTGTGATTCCGATCGCATTCTTGCTGATTCCCTACTCGTATTCCTTCCGCGTGATTGCAATATCAGGTACGTGAGATTGAGAAGCTGTCCGTCTGTGATGGACGGAGCAAGTTGTTCGATGCTCTGTTCTGCTCGCCTGGCCATTTGCCCCAATGCGTACAAGTTCCTAGTGCGTGTTTGCTAATTGCTGGTGAGAATCATCTTGCTCACTGTATCAGTTTGTTTCTTGTGAGTCTGCGACGAGATTAGATGGTCCCTTTGGATTTCTTCCGAATACCCCAACATCTGTTGAACGATGATCCACTGCTCACCAGTAGTAACTGCTACTGCCGTGCGCTTGAGTTCGAAATTCACTTTTACCAAACGGTACGATTTGGAACTCTTTGCACAATGGGTGAGAAATCTCATGACTTGAGATACTAATCATGGATTCATGGGACAGTTAATTAACCCCACTCGCCCACAAGTCAAAGGAAAGAGAGAGAGAGCATATGCGGTGTACGGAAGGAAGGTAGTACGGCCACGGGAGAATGGTCAGCAGCACAGGCGCATTCAGCAAAATGTGCAGAAGATACGGGCCCTGTTTGAATCCATGGGTTACAGTTAGATTGGTTAGTTTTGCCAACTCTAACTCTCAATCCTCTAAACGGGATGGGTTAGATTGGGTTAGATGCATCTAACCCACCCAAAAGACTATCCCCTTCAAGGGGTGATTATTAGGGTTAGTTCTCTAGGGACCATAGGGCCATACACACTCGATCCGACGCACTAAAGTAGGGCCAATACTAAAATATTTTTATAGTGTATGTTTACGTAAAATATTGTATGGATAAATTAAATTTATCGTGTTTTAAATGTTTGGATCGAAAATTGATTTATTTTACTCATTTGTGAGAAGGCCACACAAGAGCTGGCCACACAAAATCCGATGGTAAAGGAGTTAAAAATAGCTTTTTGTCAATCTAACCCTAGCATCCAAAAACATAAAGAGTTAGAGTTAGTTCAAGTGTTAGAGTTGGATAGAAACCAACTTTAACCTCTAACCGAGTTAGAGTCTCCAAACAGGGCCACAGAGAGCACGCCGCGGTCCACCCACTCAAGCTACTAGTACTACCTCAGTCGAAATGTAAACATTTGTTGACTTCTAGAGATCACGTTTGACCACTTGTCTTATTTAAAAAATTTGTTACAATTTTGTTTATTTTCTTAGAATTTATTTTATTTCTAAATATATTTAAAGTAGTCTATTTTATTTTTATATTTACATAAATATTTTGAATAAGATAAATGGTTAAATAAAAAATCGGAAAGTCAATAAATCCTTACATTCTTGGACCGAGGGAGTACCAGCATAAGAGCAAGTATAGTGATGGGCGAAATGCCTACCAAGTCATCCAAGCAGCTGAGGTGGAAGAGAGAGAAGAGAAGAGAGAGAGGAAAGCGGGCGCTTCATCAGTCGCTAGCTCAATTGTGTGTCCCGAGGTAAAAACGTCTACTTTCCACTTGCATGCAGGAGCAAACCCGAGTCCAACCAATAGATGGTGCATATCATGAATATTAAATGTCTAAATAGACTAGCTAATGGACAACCTACCAGCCAACTTTATTATCTAATTTTTTTAAAATAAAAACTTTCGATGACATGGCACTGCTATTTTGCCAGCAGCGAGCGACACTGTAAACCATGCTCTAACACCGGCTGGCACTCAGGGTTCAAAGAACCGGGGTTAACCGGTAAACCGGTCCGGGCCGGTTGCACCGGTTGGCCGGTTAACCCCGGTTAAAATTTAAAAATTTTCAAAATTTTCAAAATTTTGTATAAAAAATTTGTTAAAAAACTAGAGAAGAAATAAAGATTTATAGTAAAAGAATAATTTGAAATTGAAGTTGTTTGACATAGAAAAATTTACGGAATACAAATAAAGGTAAAAAGGCTATAGAACCTTATAACCGGTTGGTTAACCGGTCAAAGCGCTGGTTAACCGCTATAACCGGCCGACTAACCCTCCCTCTCCCAAATTTTCTTGATGTATAATATTTGTTGAAGACTATGTTTTGGACAACTATAGCCGAGACATGAGTGAAAGTCATATTTTCTATGTATTATGTACAATTAATCTTGTTGTTGTATGAATTTGTGAACAATATGAGTTAGACAACTATATTTGACTTTTAATTGGGCAATATGGTTGTGTGTGTCCTATGAAGTGGATATAATATGAATTTATGTCTAAAACTATCGTTAATATTTTAGGGCAGTTAATGCATTTTTTCCCTATTTTTCTGAATTTTTCTTGATTCTATTGCAATTTGCACTGTGCCTGAAAACCGGCCGGCTAACCGGGCAAACCGGTCGGTTAACCGGAGAAACCGACCGGTTAACCGGGCTGCGACCGGCGCGGCCACAAATCAAATTTCGTCCGGCTAACCGGCCGGTTTTTTCGGTTATCCGGTTAACCGGTGGACCGACCCCGGGCGGTTCTCACGGTTCAATCGGTTATCTCAACCTT